>VDFB02173190.1:0-13855 GCA_007258455.2 Sequoia sempervirens | reverse complement strand
AATTAGATCCAATTTTGAAATGGTTTAGAAGTTATGGTGAAAATAAAGTTTGTGACCCAACACATAGCTCTAATACTACTTGGTATGATATTTCTTAGAAATAAATTCAAAATTTAATAAAATAGTAAACCACTTCAAGGGGAGACCTCTAATAATAAAAAATAAATATATGGGTTCAATATCAAAACTTATGATGGTGTTGGAAAGCCTCCTCTTCATTATTTATGAGAATAATTATGCAAGGACACACCTCTTCATCCTAATTAAGTAATCCTAGGATAAAACTAAAACTAATAAATAAAGAGATCAAGGTTAATCATGTAGCAAGTGCTTATCCTTATTACACTTTTGAATATAAGATATTGGAATCATGGCACATAAAAACCCTAATTCTAATGCATATGAATCAAGATATTGGTTCCACACATGTTGGCCTTAATCCATAAAGATGTTTATTCAATTTATAAACTAGATTTTATTTACCTCTTATGTCAACTTCTCTAAGTTATCTCAACTAAATTTCTTCTTCTATATCATCATGCAAGAATGCATTCTTTATATCCATCTGCTATATCTCTAAACTATATGTTGCAATTATGGATAATAATATTATGTTGGAACTTAACATAGCTACATGAAAATTTATCTCACTGAAGTCTATTCTCTCAATTTGGTAAAAAAAATTAGCCACCAATATTTCTTTATACCACTCAAATGATTCATCTACCATATACTTTTTAAAATAATCATTTGCAACTTAGGTTTTTCTTCCATCAAGTAGATCTACCAAGTCTCTAGTATTACATTGCTCCAATTCGAACATCTCCTCTTGCATGGTATTGTGCCAATAATTTATCGCCTCAAAATTGAGAGCTTCTTCTACATATCATAGTTCACTATTAGCACATGCCAGGGAAAAATACAATAAAAATAGTTGGACTATACCTATCAAGTGATCTTTGCTACCTTGTAGACCTTCTCACAATTACCAATGGAGAACTTACTAATTTCAATTTTATTCTTCTTTGGAATGTACACCAATTATCTCACCTTCTAATCCTTCCCTACTATCATGCCTTATTATTTTTTATCTTGAAATGCATCTTGCTACTCTAATTTATGTTCAAAATGCACCTTTTGACTCTCTTGTTCCTTTGGTTGTTCATATCTAGAAATATATCTACATTTCTCTAAAAGTAACATATAAGAATGCCAGAAATTCCCTTTGGCGGGATCTTACCGATTGGATAAACCATAATAGGGGGACACGTTGGCTGGTGGCTGGTGATTTCAACTCTTCTTTGTATCCTTCAGAGAAGTGTGGAGGGCTTATAGACTACTCTAATAGCATGTCTGATCTAGCGAATTTTTTGGGTAACACTAGTCTAGTTGACATTGACCTTCCAGGTCAATCTTTCACTTGGACCAATAGGCGTTTGAGGGATGGTTTGATCCAAGTCAGGTTAGATAGATTTCTTTGTTCTCACAACTGGACAACTTTGCTCAATGCCAATTTGCTTGCCCTGCCCCGTACTATCTTTGATCATAACCCTCTGTTATTAGTCATGAATGAACTCTCTATTGTGGGACCCTTTCCCTTCCATTTTGAAATTATGTGGGCTCCCATCTGGATTTCAAAAATAAAGTTGTTGAATGGTGGAATATCCTGATACATGGCTCCCCTATGTACAGGATTTTTAACAAGCTCAAGCATATAAAAAATATGGTGAATGGATGGAATAAGAGAGTCTTTGGGGATGTCTTCCAAAAAAAAAAAAGTCTTAGGGGATAAGCTGAAAGTTATACAAAAAAAGATGGAAGAGGGGGATGTTAGTCTGCTGACCTATAACCAGGAAAGAGAGGGTCATTTGGAATGGGAATAAATCTTAAAAGAGGAGGATATATTTTGGAAATAGAAGTCCAGAGTCCAATGGTTGTAGGAGGGAGATAGGAATACCTCATTTTTTCATGTTTTGACCCTAAAGCATAAGAAAAGGAATCATATAACAAAACTAAAAAATGAGCAGGGGGTTATGGTCAACACACTCACCTAGATTGGGATACTGGCATCTTGATACTTTCAATGAGCTTTGTTGGCTCCTGTCGAGGCTCCCAATTTTGCTCTAGATGATCTACTGTTGGACCTTCTCCCTACCACTCTAACCCAGGTGGATAATAATAGCATTCTTAGTGCTACCACTCCCAAGGAGGTCAAGATGATTATTTTCAGTATGGGTGCCTATAAGGCACCAAGCCCCGATGGGTTCCCCTAGCTTTATTTCAGATATTTTAGGATATTATTGGTGAGAACCTTGTTATGGTAGCTAAGGACTTCTTCAACTATGGTAAGATCCTCAAACAGTTGAACCACACTTTTATCGCCCTGGTCCCCGATGAGCCTATTTTTTGGTCCAATTTTGGGTAGAATCTATAGTTTATTTGTTGGAATTTGTCATGGAATTTGATGTTAAATGTTGATATTTTCATAATGTTTCCCTCAAACCATAGACATTGGGCTTAAATCCTATCTCTGCAAGTTTTAATGACATTTGGCATATTATGTGGATTATCTATATTGATTTTGCATGTGGTTAATGAATGTTCCTTAAGGTGGTTATGGATGTATAGTTATTGTGCATACTAACTTTTCCATGCATATTTAATATGCTAAGTTGAGGAAGACACTGCCAGCTGGGCATGCACCATAACGTCCAGCAAAGGAATTGCTCAAAGTCAAAGGAGGTCAATGAAAGAAGATTCCTCATGCAACCAAATGTAACTGGCTTGTAGTGGACTTTAATGATTGAGCATGTGCAGGCATTACTATTGTGCTAAATATGTGTTTGGACCTGCATGTCTGACCAGATTTCATGCACGTGTAATCACCATCGCTCCATTTTATTTGTTTTCCCTAAATGACATCCTCCCAGTTGTGGATTTGACTACCTTGTTTAGCTAATAGTATAAATAAAGATCTAATGCTCCTTCCTCAAGAGGTTGCATGATTTGATATTGTACTCGCACTCTTCAATTTTTCAATAATAAAAATACATTACTCTTTTGTACTCATGATTTACAATGAATAAAATAAGTTTTGAGTTCGAGCATCTGAGTTCTCATTAGTTTTAGAGGATACTTATCCAAGGGGGCCCACTTGGTGAGTAATTTGTCTTCTTAGTTTAGTATTACTTACTGTTTAGTAATTAGTTAGAAATCTAGCACCGACTGTTCCTGCAACCACTAGAATTCCATTATGTGACTATTCCTGCAGCCAAAGTAGATAGAGTAGTGCCATGTTTGTTGCTCAGATTTTCATTCCTATTATGCATTTTAGTTTGATGTAGTTGTTAATTGATGATTGGTATTTATGGTATTCCCTTCTAAGTAATTTACTTTCAACATTGTGTGTTCCTTAGCTATAGAATGAAATGGCTACTTTGAGTTCCTAGTGCACATATTGTGCTGACCCATTTCAAGTTCACGTCACTGGGTTGACAAGTTAAATGCACCTTCATGATGATTGAAATAGCTATTCAGGTTAGATGTCCAATCTCTGAATCATGGTTGTAAGGGCTTATTTATTAAATCATTGTAGGAGGCCAACAATCCCCAAAGTTGTTGAACCATAGTCTATGATAGACTTTCACCCCATTAGCCTCTGCAATACCATTTATAAGATCTCTAAAATTTTGGTGAATTGTCTGAAACCCCTATTAGAAAAAATGATAAGCCCTACCCAAAAAGGCTTTGTCCTGGGTTGTCATATCTTGGATGTTGCCATAACCACCCATGAAATTTTGCATTCCATGATAAATGCAACAATGCCAGTATGGCCTTCAAGCTTGACATATCAAAAGCGTATAACAAGGTGCTATGGGACTTTATTCCCAAAGTCCTTTCTAAGTTTGGCTTCAACCGGAAGGTGATTAACATCTTGATGGAGTCCATTACCATAGTGAAATATTTTTTCTTGGTTAATGGGGTCCCCTTTGGCTTCTTCAATGTTGGGAGGGGTATTAGACAAGGTGACCCTCTCTCCCCCTATTTGTTTATCATGGTTGCAGATGTTCTCAGTAGGAACATATCCAAACTATTGTCAGAGGGCTCCATAAAGGGGGTTAAACCTGTAACTTCGTTGGAACCTGTTGTTATCCAATAGTTTGTTGATGACACCAACCTTTTTGGGAAGGCTTATGTGATTGAAGCTAGGAAATGGAAGAGTTTCCTTAACAATTATGTTGCTTGCTCTAGCCAATGTATAAACTACAATAAAAGCATGATTTATTTCTTCAACAACACTCCTACCCTCCAGGGTTGGGTGACCGTTGTCCTAGGATGTGAGAGTGTCTCTCTCCCCTTGGTGTATCTAGGGATACCCTTTACAGTCAAAGAAGTCACCCCTACCTTTTGGAGCACGGTTTTATAAAGGATTCAAAAGAAGCTGGTGGGGTGGAAAGGCTCCATTGTAATGTCCCAACTTTTGTCTGATGTTGTTTGTGGATGTTTTAGTCTATTCCTAACCCTCGTAGGCTAATGAGCATGGTTAGGGGGTCCTTTGTGGCAGTTACCTAGTCAGTGGATGGTTTCCTGGATTTAGTTGGATTGAAGAAATAAGGGAGATAATAATTAAATTAATTATTTGTAAGGTTATTAATTAAATAAATATTATAAAGTGACCTTATATTTAATTAATTTAATAAAGTGAATTAAATAAAATATTATATCATAAAGTCACTAAAATAAAATAATATTATTTTAATAATACTTTCTAGAAGCTTCTTGAAGTTGGATTGGAAAAGTATAGAAGAAGATCAAGCCAAGCTTCTAATCATCTAGGAATTGATATTTGTTTTTGATGTGATTTTTTGGTGAAGAGGCTAGCTAGGGTTTCTACCATTTCTAGCCATTGGGAATGAAAACTCTCATTGGTTATGCAATTTTGAGGTTGTGAAATATTAGCTGAATTATTACTAAGTGTGGGCTTCATTCAGAGCTCCAATTTGTGCTTCATTGAGGAGGATCCATCTTGTAATAACTGTTGTATTATTGCAAGGGTTTAATCAACTGTAGTAGCTAATGTATTACTGCTTCATTGTTGAGATTTGATTATTCACAGATTTAGTGGCCTTTGGCCAAATCTGAGAAAATTGATTATTTGTGGAGATAAAGGAAATCAATTTGAAGATTACAAATGCAGATGTTGAAGAATAACTCTCAGTCATTTAGGAAAGCATACGATTCCAGCAATTAGAGGATTGTTTGATATTTATGGGAAATCATCTCAGCTTGTATTTACCATTGGAAGATTCAATTGCAGATTTTGATATAGAATTTGGAGTTCATCATCCAAGTTTGATTATTAGAAGATTATCTTAATTTTGAGTAGGATTGCATTTATTCATTCAAGGTACAATCTTGTCATTGCTCAACAGCTAAAGGGAAGACTTCTACCTCAAGAGATCGTGGCCTCAACAAATCTGGGCGCTTACAATTCAAAACGAAATCATCTCTAGGAGTTTTCGATAGAGATAAAATATATCATTGGAAGAAGACAAATACCTTGTGTGGAAAAGTTGGGTATTTGGAAATAAAGGCAGAGTGCAATTTGGAAGCCCCGAGAGTCAGAAATGACAAACTGAGGAAGCTAGGAACAAGACAAAATTTATGTAAAGACAAAGCATCAGATGTTATCACATTCCATTAATAGTATATTGGAGGTTGACTGAAGCAGGAAAATATGAATTCAAGATAAATCAAAGACATGTGAGCATAAACAAATATTTATGGGTGCATTGGTGAAAGCATTTTTTTTAGAAGTCAAACATTGGTCCTATATTGTCATCAACTGATAAAGACAAGGCTCTAAAGGTAATGTGTGAAGATGATCAGGAGCTGTTTGGAGGAGCCACTCCAGATAAGACAAATTACAAATAAGACAAGGGCAATTCCAAATTAATTATTCCTATCAAAAGTCATGGACTGCAAGATGGGGATCCTTTGAATATAGAAGCGGCCACCTTCTAGTCAAGTCATGACTTCATTTGCTTCCCAACCTTTTTGCTTTGATGTTAGCTTCTAGCGTCATCTCCCAGGTTGGACTATTTCATTTTGACAAAATTTCATATATTATAATTTGCTCATAAATGGAAAATCATTGTCTTTGAAGAACTGCAGTATATAGAGAATAGATTCCTATCATCACCATCGAATTGTTTTGCTGATCTTCATTTCAAATTGTTGAAAATTGCTATTGAGTTGTATTGGCTTAAGCACATATGGTAAATCATTCCTAGGAGTTGCCACTATATTGTACATAGTTGCATCATATATCTACATTCTAATATATATGTAGACGCCTAAATTTGGACACTTAATTTATCAAATTCATCCCTTTCATCTTATTTTAAGTAATTAAGTAATACCGCTATTATTTACTGCGCCAAATCCTAAGTATTTAATCAATAATACCTTGTCTCTTTTATCCTCCTTCCATCAATTGAATTAAATAAATATTCCATTTATTTAATTCCTTCATGTCACATCCTCCATCATTTTTATCTTATCCTAATCCTCTTCTAATCTCATCATTAAGGATGTGCACATGCCTAATCCTTGATTAGGATGTGTCACATCCTCCAACTTTTGCAAGTTGGCCTCTAATCTCTCTTAGCCACCCAACCCTCCTCTAATTCTTCACTAACTAGCCTAATCAACCTCTCAAGGAATTTTTAATTCCTTTTGATCCTTCCAAGGAATATTAAATTCCTTTTCTCTTCCCCATGTCTTTTGGACATGTTTCCTAGTCAACCCTATTAAATGCTTTTCTTTTGATAAAGGCATCTCCCTTCCCCATGTGAATTTTAATTCACCTTTTAATCCCCAAGGCACCTAAAAGGAATTTTAATTCCTTCATTCTCCCCACATGTCCTCTCTTCATTCTTTTATTCTTTCTCTCATCCCCATGAGAATATTTGAGGAATTTTAATTCCTCACATGTCCTCTCACTCATGGGGACAAGGACCTCCTTTATGAGGAGATCTTGTCCAATCCCAAGGCACTTTGTACCCCTCTCCATGTCATGTCCTTCTCCCCTTCCACCTCCTGTCCACTTCACCTTTTAGGGCTATCTCACATGCCACATGTCAAGATGTGAGGGCTTGTGAGTTCTCAACTCACCTTAGCCCTACATCTTGATATTTGGTGGATCAATCTCAACCGTCCATTTCCCCTAGGATTTCCCAAAAATCCTATAAATACCCCCTCTTTTCTCTCATTTTAGAGAGATCATTTGTGCTAGCCAAACTCTTGTAGTTTTGTTTCTCAACCCATACTTAGCCTTTTTCATGCTTTCATCCATTTGCACTCATCCTCACAACATCTTTTAGCTTGCATCTACTTGCCATCCAAGGAGCATACACATCCAAGATCGAAGGGCCAACCAAAGGATCGACTCAACGCAAGGTATAAAGTTCCATTTGTTGCTTTGTCTTGCATTGTTTCCAACTTAGGCTAATCTTGAGGTGTAGGTTGTTTTAAGTTGTTTATTTGCACTCTTTTAGTTGTTGCTTGATTTCTAACGCTCTATTTTGACCTATCACAATATAATATGGTGTTTGGGAGTTGCACTTGAAATGTATGCCAAAATGTCTCAAATATCAGTCACTAATTATTTGCATGTATTTAGCATTTTCCATTTCATTCCAATCATTGCAAATTAATCTTGCATTACATCTCAAGTTTGGTTTAGTATTTGGTGAGATCTTTGATGCACTTGAATAATCATATACATCAAACACAAAGAAAAACCAAAACCAACAGATTGCATGAAAACTGTTTGACGAAATGTCCAAGCACAAAAACTGAGAATTTACATCAGAATAAGCTAGGGACATTACAGTGGTATCAAAGTTTTGCTAAGTCACTTTACTGTTTAGGAAAAAGGCTTGGTAAGAAATTCAAATCAAGGAGAGATGAAGTAAGCACAGTTCATGTGGTGGAAAAGTGTTTGAACTAGGTGAAGCAGACACCTTCTGAGTTGATGCAGTTGGCATTGACACCAACAGTGTTTTCTCTAAATCAACCCTATTGGTTGGGGCACCCTGATGAGGAAATCAAACTACTTGTTACTTTATGTTTCAGTTAATTGATTAGAATCGTGGCACCCTAGGTGCCTATGATGATGAAACTATGAAAAAAATATTCAACATGGTTATTGAAAGCTTCAATGGGTTAGATGACATCAAAATCCTTACCTTCAGTAAGAGGGTTAAAAATTTAGAATTGATGGAAAAGGTGCAGTCATGTGTCATCATGATTGATTTTGATTATGATGCTCTTATTCTCCAATTATTCGATTGCTTCATATCAGTAACCAAGAAGCGTCATTCAGACAAGGTGAAGACAGATATGTTCAACATCCTGTTCCCATTCCTAGATGAAGATGATGAGGTTTGCAAGCAGTTAAGATCTGATTTGTTAAACATTTGGAGAGGAGAGCAACATGTTTCAACTGCATCATATGATCTCACAAAAAGATTGATTGAGCAGAAAATTGAAAAGTTCAGGGAATAGTTGAATGCAGAAGAGTTAATCTCCTTTGGCCTACCAGTTACATCTTCTCTACATGTAGATAGCATGCCATCATCCAGTGGACCAACTGAGTTGGGTGATGAGTACAAAGAGAAAATGGAGCCCTCTTGTGTTGAGACACTAGATAAGGACATTGATGATGGAATCAGTATTGTCCTAATTCCAAATCAGAATTTGAGCATACAAGACTTTGTGGAGAAAGAGTTTCAGGCACAATTAGAAGCTTCTCCATGTGGAATAGAAGCTAGTCATATGCCCCATAGTTCGCACAATTTGAGGAACCAGTTGAAGGTGAATGAGGATGGGGGATTGTAGCAGGGTCTTCTCATGATAGCTTACAGGAGATCAAAGAAGGTATGGGGGCCATGAAGTCAAGTTACTTACACCTTCTTTTAGACTGTGACCACCTTATTTACCTTGTTGAGATTTTCTCAGATGCCTTGATGAGGAAAGAGGAGGAAGTTGATAAGCTCTCTCAAGAGCTTGAGGTCACTAGGGATTCTTTAGTGAGTTCACAGTTGGCACTTCAAAATTTTGAGAGTCATGTTGATAAGATATGCTTAGAGCTGAGCTTGGCTAGATGTACATCATGTTTAGCAGTGACTCGGTCATGTATGGTAGCCGGTACATAGGAGGAGGATAGCAGTGTGACATCACCTAGTGTTCACACTCAGGACACAGGTGAAGTATCAGATGGTGGTATAGACACATCAGTGTCGGCTACATATTTAGGTGTCAGTAGAGATTTGAGTACCGGTCTCTTCTTTGGTACTCTGGAGGCTAATATGGGTCAGTTGTATTAGAAGGAGATGATTCATTCTAGGACTTGCACATTTGGTTTTTTTATTGATCCAACACCTTGCTAGGTTGTAGATGGCATTCGTGATGATGGTGAGACAGGACACATGCAATTATTTTTTGAGAAAGATCTTGATGATGTTGTTGCAAGGCCAACTCATCCTATTATGTGTTGTGAGCCTTCTTCTAAGGATGGTAGTATTAGATGGAATGTACCTGATCATTCAGGTATTCCATTAGCACAGTCAAGAGAGTTTCACCTCGATTGCATCTTGAGGTGCACTCATCAATTTAATTTCAGCCCACATGTACAGGACTTGACTATGTCATTGTTGGCACATATATGTGGGTTGAATATGTGGTATTTAGGTTCACTCAGGTATGACACATTTCTATCTACTAGTGATGAGTCCAAGTTTGGAAAGTCTTCTACTTTGTTCCCTCCTATTGATTACTTAGAGACTTGCTACATTTTGGTGTTAGGGGGTATTGGAGTGGCACAATGGAAAGCGCTAGGTGTTGGATTTCCAATAGCATGGATGCATGAGGTACATCACTGTAGTATGACAAAGTTCACTGATCAACAGTTGGAAGAGATCCCTGTGCACAATTTATATAGGGATGATTATTAGATTTGGGATCTAGGTGGGGGAGAGTTTTCTTTGCAACTGTGAATTACTTGGGGACAAGCAATTTCAAGGAGGGCAGACTATAATGTCCTCATTTTTGTATGATGTTGTTTGTGGATGTTTTAGCCTATTCCTAACCCTCGTAGGCTAATGAGCATGGTTAAGGGGTCCTTTGTGGCAATTACCCAGTTAGTGGATGGTTTCCTGGATTTAGTTGGATTGTAGAAATAAGAGAGATAGTAATTAAATTAATTATTTGTAAGGTTATTAATTAAATAAATATTAAAAAGTGACCTTATATTTAATTAATTTAATAAAGTGACCTAAATAAAATATTATATCATAAAGTCACTAAAATAAAATAATATTATTTTAATAATATTTTCTAGAAGTTTCTTGAAGTTGGATTGGAAAAGTATAAAAGAAGATCAAGCCAAGCTTCTAACCATCCAAGAATTGATATTTGTTTTTGATGTGATTGTTTGGTGAAGAGTCCAACTAGGGATTCTACCATTTCCAATCATTGGGAACGAAAACACTCATTGGTTATGCAATTTTGAGCTGTGAAATATCAGTTGAATTATTGCTAAGTGTGGGCTTCATTCAGAGGTCCAATTTGTGCTTCATTGAGGATGATCCATCTTTCAATAGCTATTGTATTATTGCAAGGGTTTAATCAACTACAATAGCTGATGTATTACTGCTTCATTGCTGAGATTTGATTATTCATAGATTTAATGGCCTTTGGCCAAATCTGAGAAAATTGATTATTTGTGGAGACAAAGGAAATAAAGTTGAAGATTACAACTACAAATGTTGAAGAATAACTCTCAGTCATTTGGGAAAGCATACGATTCCAACAATTGGAGGATTGTTTGATATTTCTGGGAAATCGTTTCAGCTTGTATTTGCCATTGCAAGATTCAACTGTAGATTTTGATATAGAATTTGGAGTTCATCATCCAAGTTTGATTATTAGAAGATTATCTCAATTTTGAGTAGGCTTGCATTTACTCATTCAAGGTACAATCTTGTCATTGCTCGACAACTGAAGGGAAGACTTCCACCTCAAGAGATCATGGCCTCAACAAATCTGGGCACTTATAATTCAAAACGAAATCATCTCTGAGAGTTTTCAATAAAGATAAAATATATCATTGGAAGAAGAAAAATACCTTGTGTGGAAAAGTTGGGTATTTGGAAATAAAGTCAGAGTGCAATTTGGAAACCCAGGAGTTAAAAACAACAAACTAAGGAAGCTAAGAACAAGACAAAATTTATGTAAAGACAAAGTGTTAGATGTTATCACATTCCATTAATACTATATTGGAGGTTGACTGAAGCAGGAAAAGATGACTTTAGGAGAAATCAAATAAGTGTGAGCATAAACAAATATTTTTGGGCACATTGGTGAAAGCATCTTTTTTAGAAGTCAAACATTGGTCCTATATTGTCATCAACCGATAAAGACAAGGCTCTGAAGGTAACGTGTGAAGATGATCAGGAGCTGTTTGGAGGAGCCGCTCCAAATAAGACAAATTACAAATAAGACAAGGGTGATTCCAATTTAATTATTCCTGTCAAAATTCATGGATTGCAAGATAGGGATTGTTTGAATATAGAAGCGGCCACCTTCCAGTCAAGTCATGACTTCATTTGCTTCCCAGTTGCTACTGCTTTGATGTTAGCTTCTGGTGACATCTCCCAGGTTGGACTTTTTCATTTTGACAAATATTTTGTATATTCTGAGTTGCTCATAAATGGCAAAGCATTTCCTTTGAAGAATTGCAGTATATAAAGAATAGATTCCTGTCATCACCATTGAATTGTTCTACTAATCTTCATTTCAAATTGCTAAAAATTGCTATTGAGTTGTATTGGCTTAAGCACATATGGTAAATCATTCCTAGGAGTTGCCACTATATTGTACACAGTTGCATCATATATCTATAGTCTAATATACAATATGGTGTTTGGGAGTTGCACTTGAAATGTATGACAAAATGTCTCATTGTAGTCACTAATTATTTGCATGTATTTAGCATTTTGCATTTCATTCCAGTCATTGCAAATTAATCTTGCATTACATCTCAAGTTCAGTTTAGTATTTGGTGAGATCTTTGATGCACTTGAATAATCATATACATCAAACAAGAAGAAAAACCAAAACCAGGAGATTGCATGAAAACTATTTGATGAAATATTCGAGCACAAAAATTGAGAATTTACATCAAAATAAGCTAGAGACATTACATCCATCCTCAACCATGCTAGAAAGTTGCAACTCTTGACCCTTGCCCTACAAGGGATCCCTATCTACTTCCTTTCTATCTTTAAAATTCTTAGATATATAGCTAAGAAGTTTGAAAAAATCCAAAGGAACTTCTTATGGTCTAAGACTAAGGACAAGAAGAAATTTTCTCTGGTTAGCTGGGATAAATTTTGTTTACCTAAATCCTATGGCAGGCTTGGGATCATGAATGTCCAAAGTACCAACAAAGCCTTACTTGCTAAGGTTGGATGGGACCAATTAAGGAATAAAAAGGACTAGTGTAAGATCATGAATGGTAAGTATCTTTGCAACAAACCTATGATTAAATGTCTATCAAATGATCACCCTACCAGTTCACTGGCTTGGAATAACATTTGTAGAGTGAAGGGGTCACTCATGTCTTGGATGAAATGGAAACTTGGGAATGGTAGTTACATCAAATTTTGGGAGGACCCTTGGTTGCTTGATTCCCCCTTATCACACTCTGGATTTAGGAACCTTATGAGACCCACACAACTTTTCTTTGGTATACATGTGAGCGACTACTTTCATGGTCAATCGAGTGCGAGGTGTTGGAAAGAATTTGTTCTTTGCTACCCCCTATCCCCTGATTTGTTGTTGTGGCCAAGTCATTGCAAGATTTTCTCTCCCCAATTAGACTTCCTCTATCCAACTTTGAGGATGAAAACTATTGGGTCAAAGATCAGCTAGGCAATCTTTCTGTCAGAATAGCTTACAATCTGTTGTCGGTCCAAGGTGATCACGAACCTTGGAGACAGGTTTGGAATCAACACATGATTCCTAAAATAAATTTCTTCTGGTGGACAACCTATGGTAAATCATTCCTAGGAGTTGCCACTATATTGTACACAGCTTGCATCATATATCTATAGTCTAATATACAATATGGTGTTTGGGAGTTGCACTTGAAATGTGTATGACAAAATGTCTCATTGTAGTCACTAATTATTTGTGATGTATTTATAATTTTGCATTTCATTCACCATTGCAAATTAATCTTGCATTACATCTCAATTTTGGTTTAGTATTTGGTGAGATCTTTGATGCACTTGGAATAATCATATACATATAAGCCGCTTTGATGTTAGCTTCTGGCGACATCTCCTAGGTTGGACTTTTTCATTTGACAAATATTTTGTATATTCTGAGTTGCTCATAAATGGAAAAGCATTGCCTTTGAAGAATTGCAGTATATAAAGAATAGATTTATGTCATCACCATTGAATTGTTCTACTAATCTTCATTTCAAATTGTTGAAAATTGCTATTGAGTTGTATTGGCTTAAGCACATATGGTAAATCATTCCTAGGAGTTGCCACTATATTGTACACAGTTGCATCATATATCTATAATCTAATATACAATATGGTGTTTGGGAGTTGCACTTGAAATGTATGACAAAATGTCTCATTGCAATCAGTAATTATTTGCATGTATTTAGCATTTTGCATTTCATTCCAGTCATTGCAAATTAATCTTGCATTACATCTCAAGTTCGGATTAGTATTTGGTGAGATCTTTGATGCACTTGAATAATCATATACAT
>VDFB02173189.1:0-39301 GCA_007258455.2 Sequoia sempervirens | reverse complement strand
CCCAAAATTTCTAGACTTAATATAAAAGTGGTGGGAAGAAGGCACACAGGCTGGAACAAAGATGTATTGTGTAGTCACCAAATTAAAATATGTCAAGAGACGGTTATTCAAGTGGAACAAAGAGCACTTTAAAAATACCTTTGAAACAAGAAAATAAATAGAAAAGAAGATACAAGTTTTGGATGAGGAAGTGTTTATAGCAGGAACGGATCAGAGGAGTTATATAGCAGAAAAATAACTGTTGAAAGCGTATTTAGAGGTGTTGGAAAAGGAATAAATATTTTGGAGGCAAAAATCAAGAGAAGTTTGACTTAAAGATGGTGACAAGAACACCAAATTCTTTCATAACGCCACAAAAGTGAGGCACAACCAAAACAAAATAAATTCAATTAAACTAGTAGATGGCTCAATAAGCGAGAATCCATAAGTCATTAAAAAAGAGGTAGTGGATTATTTCAAGAATCTGTTGAATAATATGGAAGGCTCAAATTGGGTGTGGCAAAATCAGTTGGTAGAGTGTATACCATAGTTGGTAAAAGAAAACCAAAATAGGATGCTTATGGAGGCATTTATGGAGGTAGAAATAAAAGAAGCAACTAGGTAGCTACATCCTAATAAGGCTCTCAGTCTGGACGGTTTCCCCACAAGCTTTTATCAAAAATGTTGGGATATCATTTGGAAAGACATAACAAAAGCTATAGAAGACTCAAGAAGGAAGGGTAAGCTACTAAAAGATATAAACAATACCGTCATCGCTTTAATACCTAAGAAGGAGTAGGCAACATCAATGGATGATTTTTGTCCTATTTCTCTATGCAATACTTTTTATAAAATCATGGCTAAAGTAATGGCTAATAGACTTGGGAAAATCCTTCCAAACATAATAGCAAAAGAGAAAACTTGAATTATTCTTGGAAGATCAATAATGGATGGGGTCATTAGCTCAAGAGGCAATACATTTGGTGCCAAAGAACAAGAAGCAACAAATGTTGATTAAGCTAGACATCGAAAAAGCCTATGACAAGGTTGATTGGAGGTTCCTTTCTAAAGTCCTAAAGCCTTTCGGTTTTGAAATCAAATAGATAAATTGGATTTTTAATTGTATTGCTTGCCCTAGGTATTTAGTGTTGGTAAATGGCTCCTTGGAAGGCTTTTTTGAAGTGTCTCGGGGCTTATGGCAGGGAGATCCATTGGCTCCCTTTCTATTCATCATAATGGCAAATGCACTAGGAAGGGTGTTGGACAAGGTGCAGAGGTTAGGTAGACTTGAGGGTATCCAAATCATAAGTAGTCTGCCTCTTGTATCTCATTAGCAATTTGCTGACAATACTATGCTTTTTGGAACGGCCAAAAGGAAAGAAGCACAACAATTCAAGGACATTCTGGAAGCATATACTTGAGCCTCAAGTCAAGAAATAAAGTGCAAAAATCAGAATTTTTTTCCTTTCAATGCCCCAAAGAAAACAACAGGAAATTTAAAAAATACTAAAGTATAAACAAGGGAAGTTTCCAAGCACTTATCTTTGAATTTCATTAGCAAAAGGCATAAGTTCAAGCAAGCTGTGGAATCCTCTCATTGAAAGAATGAATAGCAAGGTGGCTGCTTGGAAGGGCAGATGGCTATCATGGGCAAGGAGAATTTTAATGAGGAAAGCTGTATTATCTGCTCTTCCAATATAGCTATGTCATGCATTGCACATCCTGTTGGGGTTAAGCATAGACTTAGTCAAATAATGAGAAGGTTCTTTTGGTAGGGCACAACAAACAAAGATAAACTTCCCTTGATAGCTTGGGATAAGATTTGTAAAACAAAGATGGATGGTGGTGTGGGTCTGAGAAACCAATCTTCTTGGAATAAACAATTAGGGGCAAAGTTGGTATGGAAGATGTTTGAAAAGCCACATTTGAAATGGGTTATAACTTTCCAAAACAAATACCTAGACAATAATGACCCTACTCGTATTCTTACCACACAAAGGCTCCCTCGTGGTTCTAGGATTTGGAACTTCATGAATTCATGCATACTGATCAATACAGATTATTGAACTTGGGATATTCATGATGGACACTCAACTTTGTTTTGGGAGGATTCATGGGATGGTGATCTGCCACTGGATAGTTTGGTATCTCTAGCATAATTAAAATATATTTTAATACAACTTTGGGGAACAAGAGTTGAAAATTATTTGGAGGAAGTTGTTGAAGATGGGGTGCCTTTTTGGAAATGGAAAAGTTTTGATAGTAGTGGAATCCCAAGCGAAGAAGCAAATTCTTTGAAGCACATCCTTGAAGGTAGGAAAATAGTAGTAAGGTTGGGGCAAGATGAATTAAAGTGACATGGAGCAAAGAATGACCAATATAATCCAAAAGATGGTTACTATATAATGGAAAATAATGCCTCTCAAATAGAACTCCCAATCCATTTATGTTGGTATAAATTCGGTCTTCCCAAAGCTGGAGCCTTTGCATGGGCTACACTACAAGGGGGAATTTTAATTGTAGATGGATTTATCAAAATGGGCTTCCATGGGCCTTCTCCTTGTGTTTTATGCCAAAATAGGGAAGAGATTGTAGATCATCTATTGGTTGAATGCTCATTTCCACAAGAGTGTTGGAGATGGTTGTGTGCTAAATTAGGTCGGTATGGTGCCCTTCCTAGGGACATTCTAGGTCTATTCAAATCTTGGCCAACTCTAAAAACAAATAACTTCTTTGTGTGCTTATGTACAGTTAGCCCATCGGTTCTCATTTGGGAAGTTTGGGAGGAAAGGAATCAAAGGATTTGTCAAGAAAAGGAATTGGCATTACCATCCTTTCTAAATAAGCTAGAAGCAGCTATAGTGGAGACATCGAATAGTAGGGTGGCAAACCAAACCAAAAGCAAAGCGATCACAAAATGGGACGATAGGATGTTGAAGAATTACCCCAACAAGTGGAAGGCAATGGTGGGGAAGCAAGCAAAAAAGTTAGGGAATTAGTAGTATGGAATCCTCCGCCATACAGATGGTTCAAGATGAATTTTTGACCTAGAGGCAATCTAGGCATATGTGGGGTTGGATGCATAATAAGGGATTTGAAAGGCCGAATAGTATGTAGTGCATCACTACCTCTTTTGGTCGGAACAAATAATGAAGCTGAGTTACAAGCACTTACGGTTTAAGATTGAGCAAAAAACTTAAAATAAAAAAATTGGAAGTCGAAGAGGATTCCTCAATTATCATAAATGCAGTGTGTAATCATTCAATCTAGAATTGGAAATTGAAGGTGCAATTAGAAGTGGCTTTGGGACTCATGTCTAACTTTAGTAATGTGTTAGCCAACCACACATATAGGGAAGCGAATGTGGAAGCAAACCATTTAGCAAATGTAGCGAGCCAATGGTTATCAAAATTGCACCTTTTCCGAAGAATCAAATGAGGTCATAGGTAATCATTAAACAAAAAAAAGAAATAAATCCTTTGTCTTGTGAGTAAAGATAAAGACAATTGGCACATATGGAATATTGTCTAGACACATGTAAAATCCCAATTGAAATAATAAGGTAGTAAGTTGATCATCGGATGAAGTTGAAGAAATAGAAATAAGTCGGAGGTGATGTCGAGGCGTATGCCAAAATAAATACCCTCTACCAAACACGTGCGAATAAAAATGGGAAGGTCTATAAATTTGGCCAACAGTTTGAAGCAAAGCATTCTCATATGCATAGTTCTCTTGTTGAATCGTTGGGTATGGATACTCTAATGCACCTAATTTGCAAGAAGAGGCAAATGGCTTTTCTCGGAGAAATAACTGAGCATAAGCTAAAAGTGATATTCAAGTCACACCACAACCTGGTAATGTTGGCGGTTACATGGTTTTATGAGATGATTTTCTTGTTGTAGAAAATATACATAAAGGTTAATATCGATATCCCCTTCAGGTTTGTTGCTTCCTTGTTGGATTTGGGTGAACCCATGGACATGGTTAGAGCATTGTTAGTGGAGCTAGTAAAGAAAGTGTTTCTTGGGGGTTTGGAGGAGGTTCTATTAGTGACTTGACTTGGTGTGGGTATCTCGCTTTTGGGCAATATTCGGCACCTTTTAGAAGAAAACAATGTGGTTAAGTGGTTGCCTTTCTTGGGCAATTTCCACATTGCCATCGTCATGAGTCATCGGAACAAGGCTGCAAAAGGATGCTCTTTCTTGAAGAGGATAACCAAATTGGACGCTACCTTTGGGATTGAATGGATGTACAAATTCATCAACTAGGAGGAGGATGCTGAGTGGTAGGCAATGCAAAAGCTTGAATTGGGTAATATGCAATTTTTTCGTATAGATGCATAGTAGCAATAGCTTGGGTTTGCAAACTTTGGAGCATAAGATAGATAGAATAGTATAGATAAAGTAGGTAGGAGAAAATATAGTAAGCATACCAGGGTAATTGAGATTTGGATTTTGTAAAAGATAATGATGTATAAACACTTTTTTGATCAAGACAATGGAGCATCCCTAGCTGCTTATCAAGCAAAAGAAAAATAAAAAATGTAAATGTATGGGTACTAATCTTACTATGACTTAATGAAGCAAGCAATTCATGACAAGGATCTTGGATTGCAATTATATGAGGAGCATATTAGACCTATTATCACAAATAGGTGGAACACAATGAACACCCCTCTTCATATGGCTGCCTATGCTCTTAATCCGAAGTGGTATGCACCTAGACGTGGTTGGATGCTTCCTTCTGAGGATGTTGAGGTAATGGAGGGGCTTATGGCAGCCCTTCATAAAATGTATAGCATTGAGGAGGCAACCATACTTCGAGAGCAATGACTTCAGTTTTTTGATTTTCAGGGTCCTACATTCAACAAACCAGAGGCTAGGATGGATAGGGCCACTATTGCACAAAAAAACCCCATTGGCTGGTGGAAATTTCATGAGGAGGACACACTAGAGTTGAGACTTTGAGTTATTGAACTTCAATTTTAAAATTTGAACAACAAAATGCTTTTATAGTTAATATTGGTGTCATGAGTCTCATGATTAATTTTATTGCTGTTTATACTACTATATTGCTGTTATGATTTATTTACATATTGATATTGTTATCAGTTATCGACATATCTCTCTCTCTTTCTCTCTCTATATAATATATTTTGAAAAATTTATGTATATGTATTTTGAAAAAATCATATATCGTTGTCCCCCTGTTGTCCCCAAAAATGTAGAAGTCCGAGATTGGTCATATCAAATTTTTCCATATGCTCTTTGAGCACCCAAAATCATGGAGGTGGAGATATTCGTGAGAATCAAGTCATCCCTATTCAAAACAAGTATCAAAAGATCCTCCCCATGAACTTTAAGTGTGAATTGTTGGATTGGAATGAAGCAGGAGAAATAGAAGTGAGCAAGAAGCTATCCATCTTTTCATAAGCTTGCAAACAAGTGAAGAGTCTTGCACAAAACTTGGAGGTTGCTTCAGAGAGATCTCCTCATGAAGATCAACGTGCAAGAAGGTACTCTTCACATTCACTTGATAAATTGACCATCCCTATGATGGAGCAAGAGAAAGCACAATATGAATATAATCCATCTTGGCAATTAGCAAAGATCTTGAAATAATTAATGTCAACTTGTGAAAATCCTTTAGCCACTAGATGTTCCTTGTACTTTTTAATGGACCCATTTTCTACATATTTTGTTTAGTACACCCACTTGCATTGAACCAAGTTTCTTCTGTTGGAAAGAGGTACAAGGTCCCATATGTGATTTTTCATCAAGGAAGAATATTCCTTGGCCAAAGCTTTGTCCCACTCTAGAATACTTGCAGCATCTAAAACTTCTAAGGATCATTTGAAAGTGCATCACTCAAAAGATTGACAACTACTATTTGTGAATGAGTGTGGTGATAATCTATCAGATCACCAACCAAATGTCTAGCCTCAAGAGTAGTGTGGGTCCAATGAGGCAAAGACCATGGTGGTGGATTGGGACCATCATCATCATCATGCTCAAGAAGCAGAGTGTCCTCAAGAGATGGATGAGGAGTAGTTAGTGAGGGAGAAGTGGGTGATATAGAATCTATTTAGGTGAAGTGCTCATCAAATTGGATACCTTGTCAAAAGAAGATACCTTGAATAATAGGATCAAATGACCTATAAGCCTTCACATCCTCACAATAGCCAACAAGAATCAAAGGTTAACTCTTCTTCTCCATAGCCTTATGTTGACCATTCAAAATGAATTCCCAAGCCTCAGTACCAAATACTCAAAAAGAAGACACATCGGGCTTGACATGGGACCAAGCCTTCTCGGGTGTCATATTCCACATTGCCTTGTGGGGCATATGGTTTTAAATATAGTTAGCACAATTGATTGTTTCAACCCAAAAAGTGGGGGCCATGGACTTGGACTGAATCATGTAACTGGCCATCTTGTTTAAATTCTTGTTCTTCCTTTTGGCCGCACCATTTTGTTGAGCAGTGTAAGGAATTGTGTGTTGATGTTGAATAACATGCTCATTGCATAAATCTTGAAATGTTTCGTTCACATACTCACCCCATTATCTGTGTGCAATTCGCCAAGCAAAAAGACCAAATTGCTTCTTCACAAACATGTTGAAGGTCTTGAAAGTGGTGAAAATCTTGCTTTTGTACTTGACAAAGTACAACCATATGTGCCATGGCAAGTCATCAATAAAGGTGAGCACATGCTTGGCCCTTGAAAATGATGGAATAAAAAATGGCATAAGATCACTATGAAACAACTTGGGGGGTGCCTTAGCATGAGAGGCCTTACCCTTAGGAAAGGGTTCTTGAAGATATTTGCCAAGTACCAATCACCATATCTTGTGTGCTTAATTATTGAAGATAGCTATAGTTCAAATGACTAAACCATTCGTGCCAAAGCCTGCTAAAAGAATTGGCATGTGCAATAAGGGATGATCTTGAAGAAGACTTAAAACCTTCATATTTGTATGAATGGATCCATGGCAAACACTTTTTGTAGCAACAACAACCTTAGTCACTTGTAGCTTTCAAATGGCTACATCATGTGGTGTGAACACAACTATCTCTCCCTCACCAAAATGACAAATTTTATAGATATAAAGAAGCTTAGAAAAACTCTTTGGAACTGAGAGAACATCATTGATGCACTCATCTACCAACTGTATTGTACCTAATCCCAAAACATGAATCTATGAAGAGTCTCTGACCACAATTTGAGAAGTATTGCTATTGGAAAGAGAGCAAAGTTAATAATGTGAATGTGTCATATGAACCCTATAAAGCTTGTGTAGGAAGGGCTTGCCCTTTACTTGTGGAAGAGAGCTAGGATATAGAAATCTTATGTCATTGCACGACTTCCTCCAAAGCATTTGATCTTTGCCAACATTTGGATTCATCATGTCCAAGCTTGCCATAAAAAGTACAAGGTTGACCTGTCTTCTTCATCTTGAAGGAAGACTCATTTGACTTAGAAGAATTGGAGGAAGCTAGGGACTTTGAGTGTTATTTTGCTTCGCTTTGAAGGGAGACTTATCACTCGAAGTAGATTTTGTCTTAACTTTTTGTGTAGTCTTACCTTTGCCCTTGGATGGTTGAGCTGCTAATGCTTGGCTCTTAGAACTAGGAAGTGCATCCTATTGAATAAGCTTGACTTGTTCCCTAGTATAATGCTCACAAAACAATGAAATATTCCCCCTTAATTTTTTTTCAAAATTAACAATCAAATCAGCAACCAAACACTGATTAGCGTTAGCCCAAGAATGCAAATCAGCAAAGAAGATAACTCTAACCAAGAATGTTCACCAAGATCCCAATGTGGGCGAGGTGATAGCATATGGTCAGAGGATCGTTAGGCATAAACAAAGCTGAAAATACAATTCATCTGCTGATGCAAGTATCCACAAGCGGTGGGAATACTCCACTTATTCAGTGGGTGAGTTTACAACAATTATTAGACGGCAAGCTAGCCTTTAAATCCACTCTTCCACTTATTAACGTGGGGGGAATACTGTCCACACCACTTATAACGTGGGGGGAAATTACAAACAAGATAAATGTTTATTCTAAAACTCAACCACTCAATCGTGGGAGTATAAAACAGATATAAAATTGCAGCAAATAAGAAAGAGCTGTTAGTACTACTAATCAGCTTTACAATAATGAAAATAAGCTGCAAAACTCAAAGATATGCTTCCTAAATCAACCAATAGTTAGAGTATCACTTCCTCTAACATTTACAATGATTAAATGATATGAAATTGAAGCACAACCAGCAAGATACCAATATTTAACAAGTCTGATCAGAAACAGTGTTAACAGAAAATCAGACCAGCAACAAGAAAACTCACAAATTGTTCGTATATTTCCCGAATCAGCTCGGAAAGTCTCCAAACCACAGCCAATCAATAGCTAGAAACTAGGCGTCCATGTTCCAAGAAGAAATCGAGCCAAAAACAGAGAGAAACAGGTGGCACGAATTCCAATGCATCCCTAAAAAAGTATGGCCTCCTTGGAGAAGTCGATCTTCTCTAGAAAAATCAGCAGTCAAAGATAAATTCCCAAAATTTGCAGAAAGGGTCACCCTTCACAGTTGCACAGCATGAGCGAATACCCAGAATGAAATAAAAATCGGTGATGAAGCTATGAACAGAAATTAGCTTCAGCCAATTACAACAGCAGTACAAACAGATTATAAATCAGCAATCTGCTTGTAAATAAAATCACCATTGAGCACTATCCACACTCTTGAATGAAGCATGGTCTTCAGAAAATCTTCCTAGGAAGCCATAGTTGCAGGCCCGAAGAAAGAATGATTTGCTAAGCTTCCCCTTAGCCAGGTTCTGGATTCATTCCAGCAACGTAACTTTGCTCTTCCAAAAATATGCATAATCAGCTCATCATAGAACATCGATATATAGGCTTCAGTTGGCAAATGAAGCAACAAAAGACTCTTCAAATTCCAAGAAGTTGAATCACTTCAACTTCCCAAAAGGGGCGCCACCTTTTTGCTCTTTACTTTTTGAAATATTAAAAAATCATTCAACTTCCCCTTTAGGCGTCCAACTTCACTTTGCAACAATAAAGCATTTAATAAATAATTAAATGCTCACTTGACCCCTTAATGTCCCCTTCTTTAAAACAACTTGAAGTCATCAAGCCTAGGCATGGGGTACAACTTCAAAACATGAAAATTGACTAAGTATAAAACTCAGTCCATTGAGATAACTAAAACCAAAGCCAAAACTGAAACTGATGAAAGGCAAGATGATTGGAGCTGAACTAATGATGATGCCGCTGCCACAATTAGACTTACTAAAAATAGCCAACTGCTATAAATAGTAAATCCACAACAAAACCCACAAAAAACTGAACTGAGTTGGAAGCAGGACTTACTGACATTGGAAATCCTAAATTTAACACATTTGATTAGCCTACAGATTTCCGGAAATAGGCTAAAACCTCAAGAAGAGCATAGGGCTAAAATGGGGATATTACAAACAACTAGAAAATGGTCATCTTAAAATTAGTCCCTAGGGCATCCATGAAGTAGAAGGTAGATGAGAAAACCTAAAATAGGCCCCTTAAACTTGGACAAAATAGAAAAGATACATTATGTGTCTTTTGTTTTGTTGGCAGCCTTTCAATTGTGACAATAACAGCTTGAACTTTGCAATCAAGTCCTCAATAGAAGGAAAATCATTTTGAGAGAGTGATGCCAAATATGCCTTTAGTTGCAAAACATGGAACTCATAAATGGTGCCAAATGAACCATCAGATTTGTCCCATGCTTAGGTGTAGTGTACTCTATAATGTGAAACAATAAATTTTGATACATGCAATCCAATTAACCCCACAACTTCATCTAGCTTGTTTCTCTATTCAAAATTTTCAAACTCTGTATGAATTTTGGAGGTTTGTTAGCCAACATTTGCCATAGTCCTTCATATTGTAATAGTTGTGTCATTTTTAGTATCCACGTGTAGTTGTGTGGAGTGAGGACCCTAATAGTCCTAGGTTCTACCATAATTAACAACAAACACCAAGAGAGAATAAAGATAATAGGCATTAAATTGCGCCTTACACCCCTCCAAAATGTTTTAATATTGTGATTGCAACCCCCCAACAAATAACAATGGGCACTTACATGCAATTTATATGGTGGACAAATGTAAATCGACTTTGACAACATGATTTTTGCAATTGTCACAAAAATGCTAGCCAAATAAAAAACTGGAGGTTATAAACAGATTCCTTGAGATTTTTTAATAAGTTCATTTTTTTTGCCAAAATTTGACTTTGTGAGAAAAAGTTATGACTATTGCTAAAATGTGATTAAAACAACTTAAAACAGAAATTACTGTCACTCACTTGCACTACTGTGAAGTGCTCAGAAAGAGCTTTTCATCACCTATAAGAAGTAAAAAATCTGACATCTTGGGCCAAAATTATGTATCTTGGGAAAAAAATTGTAGATTTCATAGACGACGGTACCACTGACTGTGTAGAGGCCATGTGGATGGTATGGCTGAAAAAAATGCCCTCCAAAAATGGCCAAAACTGTACCTATTCCAAACCTTATCAAGTTTATTGTCAATTTATATGGATTTGGGCCTTCTAAACTCAATTGCGAGGTTAGATTTGTTCTAGGATGCATGGTATAAAAAAGTGGAAAAATCTACTAAAAAAGAAGGGGCTTGTAGATCTAAATATTTGATACCATGTTGAAGTCACCAAAAGGACTCACAAGAGCAAGTATCATTTGCAACACCAAAATAACCTTTGACCTAAGTAGCCGAATCATCACCCTTTGCTTGACGACTCCGGGTACAAAACGTACCGAGTACAAAATCTGGTACAAATCCCTCTAGAAACATATAGGGTTCGTTTTTTGCCGCCTGGAATCGATTCTAAGTTTGCCATCGCATTTCCGAGTGATTCCAAAGGTGACGTGGCGATTCCAAGAGGTTTTTTGATCGTTTCCAGGCTTCCAGCAGATTTTTGACTTTTGAAAGTCGAAAAAAGTGAAAACAAAGGGAAAAAATCCTCGACGGGTGGATTATTATTGTTTATTTTATTTTGTGCTGCACAAAGGCGGAGAGAGCAATTTTATACTCTACCGAATTGTTTTGTAATCATTTGAAAAAATTCATATCATCCTTTTATGAATATTGAATTAACTCAATGCAAATGGCATAAATGATAAATGTAATTACACCCCCACTAAAGGCCATACTCTAAGTTGGATATTAGAGAGTAATATTAATTTTACGAGGCAAATATTTTCCTAAATTTTGGGGACAGCAGGGTATTCTTCGAAATATAATAATATAATGCGAATAATATATCTTTTGATGTTTTGACCCATGCTCCAATTAATATATTATATTATTATATACTTAATATATTATTCTTATATTAATATATTATTATTATAATACTAATTTTATATACTTTGATATATAATAATATAATGGGAGAATAATGTACTCTTTGAATTATTATATTATTATATTTTAAATTTATATATTATTATATTATTAGTATATTAAATAATTATTATATATTATATTATTATGGATATGTATATATTTATTATTTTTATATGTTTTTGGTATAGACGTACCTGTACCCGTACCCAACCCCCCAAAAATTTTTGTTGTACAAATGTACCGTACCCACATACCTAATTCTGATTCTGATTCGGTAACTTATTCTTCGACACGAGAGAATCAATGAAAATGCTATAATGCAAATACTCATACAATATTATACAATGCAATGGAATGGAATGTAAATAGAGGACCCTTGTATGTATAGGTAGGGGTGAGGTATAAGACCAATGCTGTGATACCTTGCAATTACTCATAAGAATCATGACTCATCAATTTTGTTGAGTAACTTGTAAGAAAAATCAGCAATTTCATAGTTATTTCTTTGCATGATTTTCATACAAGTTGGTTTAGGGCAAGGATGTAGTGGCTAGATGACATTGGTAACTTTTCCTAATAGGTATGCATTTTGCAAAGTGTGATTTCATTCTTTTTTTATTATCTGCTTGCAGCCCAACGAGTTGGTTTAGGGCAAGGATGTAGTGGCTAGATGACATTGGTAACTTTTCCTAATAGGTATGCATTTTGCAAAGTGTGATTTCATTCTTTTTTTTTATCAGCTTGCAGCTCAACAAGTCGATTATGGTCAAATCCAATCCATAAGTTTGGTAGTTGTAACATTTTCTCTCTAGATGTGTTTGACTTCTTCAACTAATTTTTTTAAGATGTATGCCCCCTTTGCTTTCTTGTGAGGTTGCAAGTAATGTTTCAAGTGTTGCTTCAGATTACTCTCAAACAATTGTAAAATGTATATGTATACTTATAATCAATCATATTAAACTCAACAAATTTGGAGTGCCAAAATACTTTGTTGATTTATTGGTAAGATCTTTTAAAGCATTATTAAGGGTTGATTTCAATCCTGATTTATCTCAGATTATGGTCAAGTGCTTGTTACAAATATCAAACTTATGGATTGAGTTGCTTGCTTAGCCTCTTCTAATTCATGGTGAAACTTAGAAATTGGAATATATAAGTTTACTATGCATGCTTGTGTTTCTAAATGGTCTTATTAGTCTACATAATTCTCTTGAAATTCATTGTTTAATAATTAGCATGGCCATGGGTTCCAAAAATTAAAATAATATTGCATCATATGGCTGCTTCACCTTTCATTCTTCCTAGAATTTCATCATGAGAACCTACAATATTGAGAAGTAAGATCAATAGATTAAATATTTTATGCACTATTTAAAAATATGTTTAGGCTGCTAACTAGAGTATTAATGACATTTTTTGTTGTCTCCCTTTTGCTAGGGTTTGTTTTCATTTTTTTTTTTTAAATTGGCTTCCACAAATAGGAGAATTGGTGGCAAACCTAAGGAGGCTTGCTGGAAACATGGGACATAAGGTCCAATGCAAGGGGTGGTTATTTTGAATTGTTGCACTAAGAGTATGAGAGGAGACATAAATAGTCTTAAATATCACCTTACATGGGTCCCTTGCCGAGATGTTACACCATGTATAGAAGCTAGTTTGAAGGTTGAGAAGGAGGTGAAAGCACTCCTTGTAGCATTTAAGTATAGGAAAGCAAACAAAAAGAGGACAATATAGGTAATGGCAGCCCCAACCCAGGTTTTTAGTTCTACAAGTTCAAAGGGAGATATGAGGGGCTTTGCTTCTGCCATTGGCCCATGGATATGAGGATTAGATAGTGTGGGTAGTTGTATTTCTAGGTTTTTTAGTCCTCTTAACACATTTGGTGCAAAACCTTCATTTCATGGAATAGGGAATCGCAACATGAAATGAAATTGGCATGTGCAAAATTTTGGTACTACAACAATATTCCATTTAATGTTGCTTCAAGTCCTAATTGGGAGCAAGGAGACAATGCATTGATCATGGAAATTAAGGGATTCAGGGTGTTGAGTCATCATAAGTTGAGTGGTCCATTATTGCAAGGTGAGGTTCAAAACACACATCAATTAGTAGAGGAACAAAAACATAATTGGAAAAAGAAAGGATGCACCATTTTATCTAATAGGTGGACGAATGGTAGGAATAGGGCACTTATTAATTTTTTAGTGGTTTTATGGTGACAATTAATCTTTTTCAAGTCACTTGATGCTTCCAATGAAATAAAAAATGCAAAGATCTTGTGCAACTTATTAAATACGATGATGATGGAGGTGGGAGTGGAAAATGTATAATGTCCCCATTTTAGCCATACGCTCTTTTGTGACTGATAGCCTATTTCTGGAAGCTCGTAGGCTAGTCAGAAGTGAAATTAGGGTTTCCTATTTTGTAGAAGGTTTTTGATGCATTTTTGAAGGTTTGTATGTGAGTTTTTGATCCATGTCTGGTGGAGCTTTTTGGGTTTTTGGAGAGCTTCGGAATGGTGTAACATGCATCTCCATTTGACAACATTTTCTGGCACTTGCTATTTTTGCTATTTTTAGCTTGCACATTGGAGTTTCGAGATTTGGATTGCGGATTCGTTCTGGGTTTTCAGAGAGCTTTGCAGTGATATTACATGCAAATGTAGTGGGCAACTTTCCTGAATTTACTATTTTTAGTAAGTTCTGTTTTTGGTAGTGTCCTGATTGGCAATAGTCCAATGGGCTTTCCACTTCTGGCAGGGTAGTTGAGTATTTTGGGTTTTGGCTTTTGAGGTGCAATTTTGGAGAAATAAGTTATTTTAAGTCATTAATGTTATATTTTCATATTTTTCCCTCTTGGCCTAGTGATTGATGACTTAATGTTGTTTTAATGTGGCTTTTGAGGGTGGATGCCTCATCAAGAGGTAAATATTAATATTTCAAAAGTTATTCTCCTTGAGGTTTTGGACGCTAAAGTGAAGGATGGAGAAGGTGATTTAAAAATTAAAATATTTCCAAGATGTGAGGGGGCGTCCCTTTTGGAGGAAGTTGGAGAGTCATCTTTAAAGCTATAAAAGTAGGCCTTGCTTATTCATTTTGATCATTCATTATCTATCTTATCGAATTGTTGCCAAAATGGCTTCAGATTTATAGCTTCGAGGAATGCATACCTCCTAGCAAGAATTCAAGAATCCAATTTCATGTTTGAAAGATAACACCTAGTTGGTTTTGTGGCTGCTTCTCACTCAGACAAGCAGATTGAACATCATTGTGAAGATTTGGTGATATTTTCCAGTTTTGTGTTTGCTGGTTTGGTTATGGCTATAGGTGAAAATTACTCATAAGTCATTGTGTGTTTAGAAATTCATTTTGGGTATTGGTTCTTTATGTTTCTATGGCCTAGGCGCCTCATGGTGCTAATTTGCAGTTTTTTTATTAAGGAGCTGAATTTAAAAGTGAGGTCGACCCCCTTCTTGGGCCATACCATTATCTTGCTGCCTTGGGATTCGTGCTGGGTCATTTTGGAGTTGCATCTGTTTTTTGGGTTTCTCTTGGTCGCCTAGCGTTGGAGATATTGTGTTTTCAGTTGTATGGGGTTTGGTGAAGAGTAGTGGGAGTTTTGAGTGTTTTGGTAGAGTTTATGCTTGCTGGTCTGAACATTCAGTTTGCTGGTCTTGTATATCAGACCTGGTGATTTCCATTTCATGCCATATTTCTTGGTCTTCTATTCACAATTTGTAAAGTGAGATATAGTAATGACATTGCAGTTGATTTGGAGCAGATTTCTAATGAAATTCATTGTAACAAGCTCATTGTAAATGCTGGTTATAGTAGTACTGTATCAGCTTTCCTTTCATTAGTATATTTCAATTGAATCTATCTATTTTCACCCATTGAATAAGTGGAGAATCCCCACTGCTTAAGTGGATGCCTGCTATTAGCAGAGGAATTGTTCTTTCATTGTAATAATTTCCCCCCACTAAATAAGTGGTAGTGTGAAATTCTCATGGTCGGATCACCGCCTGCTCATTTTATTTCCAGCATTGTAATTCAGTTCAATTTATAGCTAATGATCCCATTGCCATATGCTATCACCTCGCCTTAAATAGGACCTTGGTGAACATTCTTAGTGAAGGTTACTTTCAAGCTAATTATCTTTTGGAAGCTAACGCTAATCATTATTGTTGTGCTGGATTTGTGCTCAAAAATTAGGGAAAAAAACTAAGGGGCATATTTCAAAATGTCATCCCAATGGTGCTTGACAATGCAACTGCAAATGTGGCAATTGGTAAACTTCTAGAGGAAAGACACCCAATGCCATTTTGGAGACTTTGTGTTGCCCATTGTCTTGACCTATTGCTTGAGGAGATAGGGAAGCTAAGTTGGGTGAAGAACATGGTTGAAGATACAAGAAATATCACAAAATACAACTACAACCATACATGTGTCCTGAATCTCATGAGAGGCAAAGGAGCTCATGTAATCAAGATTCACTCTTTGCCTCTCATTTCCTCACCTTGTAGAGAATAGTAGTTGTATTGCCCAACATGTTTGTGAGTAAAAGGTGGTTAGAGAGTCCTTATTGTAGAAGGCTGAAGTAGACAAGGCTGTGAAGCCCATTTTTGATGATAGATTTGCAAAGGTATTGGAGGATATCATCAAGGTAAGTTTTCGATCTCCAATTTCTACTTTTTTTCTTATTTTATAGTGTTATAATTTGCTGATTTTGTAAAATTTTGATAATTTTATTTGCTGATTTAATATAATTCTCTAATTTCATTTTCATCCACTATTGATTTAGGTGTCAAAATTGTTGGTTAGGGTTCTATGATTGGTGGATGGGGATGAAAACTCAGTGGTGTGATTATATGAGGCCAAAGAGACAATTCAATATTTATATGGGTTGAAAAGAACCAAATATGAACCCATATGATGCATTATTGATTGGAGTGAAATTGACAACTCCAACATATTCATGTTGCTACCTGTTATTTGAACCATAGTTTTTTTCCCCTTTATTCAAAGATGTAGAGGTTATTCTTGGTCTTGACATGTGTATTGAAAGGCTGGTCCATGAAGACAACCTTTGAGACCTCATAAATGATGATATCCAGGGTTATAACAGGGTGGAAGGGGCATTGTTTTTTTTAGTTTTATGCATTCGTAGGAGAGCCACTTTGTAGCTAGGTAAAAAAATGTCAAATTCTTAGTTTACTCTTTTTTTTTGACTTTTAAGTTTACTAAAATCCTAACAAAGTTATAAATGTTATCGTTGCAAATTTGTGGTGGGAAGATTTTGGTGCTGCTACGCATAAACTTCAAAAGATTGCCATCCATAGTTTATCCTAGCTTTGTAGTGCTTCTAGTTGTGAGTGCAATTGGAGTGTTATTGAGGGCATTTACACAAATAAGCATAATAAGTTGACTCAAAAATGCTTGACCGATCTTGTCTATGTGGTATTACATTTGGTTACATGAAAAGAGGATACAAAGGTGGGATACTCATCATATGTTTGACCTTGATGACATTGATCTATATTCAAATCAGATTGCTGAGGATGTCGATGTGGATCTACTGCGTATTGATGATGACATAGCTGATTTGGGGAGTGATGTAGCTGAACAACAAGAAAATGTGGCAACATATGAGGAGGCAAAAGGCGGGGTTGGTGAGCCATTAGGGTTGGCTTCATTGCATGCATAGCTTGATCCTATGCATGAAGCTTCTATCGAGGATATGACTATATATGTATGGATGTTGAAGGAGTCTTTTGGAAACCTCCATTGGCACTACTTCATAGACTAATTCTTCTTGAAATGGATGAACAAAATATGTGAAGTGACATTGGAGAGTTAAATTTATACCTTGGATGTTGTACGAGCCACCCTAGTTTGTAGGGATGTAGATGAGGCGTGGATGGAAGCTTCATAATCTCAATGGTTTTTGAAGAGATTAGATTCTTCATATTGTCACCATCAATCATGAAGTCCAAAGGTTGCCCCTTGACCCACAATTTGATTGGAATAGCTTTGCTTAAGCATCCTTAGGTAAAAGGGATGTTGCTTGTGCGGTGTTGACTTGAATGTTGGATTTTGCACTAGTGATCTTGTTTGAGGGCTTGACATCAACATTTTCAATTTTTACCATTGTGAGCACCTTCTTTTATGCATGTCATTCCTCATCGGAATGACTCAAACTCTTGTGCTTGTCTCACTGCTTACCAATGTTGGATGGTTTTCTTTTGTACAAAGATGGTTGCTTGTTGGGTGTAATGGCTAATTCTTGTTTAACCTTTTGCTTGAACTCTTGAATTATTGTTGCATAATGGTAGGCTTCCCTTTTCATTTTGATCTTGATCAACTTTAGTTTGGATCAAATTGTTTGACAAAGGTTCTTGTGGTATTTGAGGACTTTGTGTTGCTCTATTTCAAATTAGCCTAGCTTGGCATAGACTTTGTGGAAGGTATTGGTATAAGATTGGACACAATGGTCATGCTTGTGCTACAAGCCTGCAACTATGACCATTGCATAAATCGGTCAAACATATACATCATCAAGATAAATCTCATCATTGAAGGCTTCTAGGAATTGCTCCCAGGTTGGTTTAGATTTTCCATTTTTTTGCTCCTCTTCCCAAAATGTGTGATCTTGCCACCATTCCTTAAGAGGGGAGGAAACCTTTGGGAGGGTAATCAATATTTTCTCCTAATTGGTGAGTCATTCATGGAAAAGGAAGATTCAACCTTGTCAATCCAATTATGTACAAAGCTTGTATCAATCTTACCCTTGAAGACTTGTAATTCCAAGTTTACTTGTAATTTGGGGGCAACTTGACCGCCAAAAGCTCTCCTAATGATGGGGCTGATGAAATCACCTATTCAAGGACCTTTGCACATTGGTTGAACATAAATTTCATTGATTAATGAATGCTTCTTCAATCTCACTCTTGATCGTCATGTGTATCTTCTCTTGTGTTGGTTTGGTCATCTTGACATAGGTTGGCACCAGGGTTCTATGCTGAGGCTTAGGTACTCTAATTGCATGCAAAAGGACATGCAAGATGTAGAGAATACTACTTCGATACCATTGATTTAGGGCCTATGGGTTTGATTTCAATCATGTACAAAGCTTGTGTCAATCTTACCCTTGAAGACTTGTACTTCGAAGTTTACTAGTAATTTAGGGGCAACTCGACCACCAAAGGCTCTCCTAATGAAGGGGCTGATGAAATCACCTATTCAAGGACCTTTGCACATTGGTTGAACATAAATTTCATTGATCAATGAATGCTTCTTAAATCTCGCTCTTGGTTGTCATGTGTATCTTCTCGTGTGTTGGTTTGGCCATCTTGACATGGGTTGGCAAGTAGTTTGATGGATCCCGGGGTTCTATGCCGAGGCTCAAGTACTCTAATTGCATGGAAAAGGAAATGTAAGATGTAGAGAAAACTACTTTGATACTAGTGATTCAGGGGCGATGGGTTTGATTTCAATAGACAAATCTATAGATGAGAAATCTCCAGAGTTATAAGGTACATGATGTCCCTACTTGTCACAAGAAATGGGTTATGTGGTTAGCCTATTTTGATCCTCAGATAATGAGCCACAGAGCGTGTGCGAGGATCATCCAACAGGCGCTATCGTCAAGAATTCAAGTAAAATTTCCGTGGCGCTTGTTTCAGTTGGGCCTCCTCTAATCCTTCTCGAGTGGTTTTCCGGTGACTTTCTATTTTTTAGAAAGTTGACAAAGGAAGTCGCTATTTTGGGCATGTGGCACCTGTCACCGGTATGTTTAATCGACTCAGCCATTGGATGATCGTGAAGGAGAAATAAGGAGTATTTAATGATTATTAAATATTTAATATTTTGACTTTATATTAAAGTCACTTTATTAATATATTTAAATATTAATAATTAAATGGTATATTATAAAGTATTTTTAATACTTTATAATAAAGTGATATTTGATATAATGAATAATTATTATTCATTAATGAGACGTCATTTAATTATTATTTTTCCTCCTAAGTCAAAAGGGACGAATTTGATCATTTAATTTAAATGATTATTAAAAAGTGAGTTTGGGTCGAATTTTTGCAAGAGACTATATATTCACAGGAAAGACAAATCGAACCATTATGATATGTTATTCAAATTTGTCTTGTATTTGCTCTGAGCATTGGAGTTTGCAAAAACCTAGGGTTTCAGCAGACGAATCGATTATGGGGAACGATACCTCTTCAGAATTTGGGCATACTGAGACTATGCAATACCAGTTGAAGATTGCATCTTGGTGACTTCACACAAAGGTTACAGACTGAGCTTACTGATTGATTCAGGCAGGGTTTATCAGAGAATATCCATCTAGCATTTGAGGCGACTTCACAGAGATATTTTTACAAAGTTCTGGCACCATTACCAATAAAGCCGTACCATATTTCTTCTTGCTGCTGGGCCGTACAGTTCTGTACTTGCAGGGCCGTACTTTCTCTTTCCAGAAGAAACGCCTCCAGTTTCCAACATCTGACAGAGGGATCTAATGCGTATGGCGTTTCTGGAGATTTCTTGAGGTTCTGTGCTGGAGATGCAAGCTAGCCGTACAATCTTCTCATTCTTTCTATGCTGCTGCAGCCGCCATCAGGTTCCTTTATAATAATGTTATATTTCATTCATTGTTCAGATTTTGTTATTGTTGAAACTCTGGAAAATTAATAAATTGGTGCGCCTATATGTTCTGGTCGATTTCCAAGCAATTTTATTGCCTTAGCATTTATTTTGGATTTTTAAAGCAATTTAGGATAAAATCGCAGCTTTTCATGTTAATGCAAAAAACCACAAAAAATACAAAATACACAAAAACTCTCAAACACAGCATTTCAGTAGGGTTTCGGGGTTGAGAACCACCGTGGTCTGCATAACATGGAAGCAATTACATAAAAGAACAATTCAAAAATAGAAGGATAAATAACTAAATATAGAATGTATTATTATTCCACTATTTGTTCTCTACATGGCATACCCTTGAGAAAGGTGTATGGCTGTTTCTCTTGTCTATTCACTATTAGATGATTGCCTAAACTATGTTACAAACTGGTGTATATAGTATATACTATATATAGTTTACAAAAAATCATGCTATGGAGACAAAAAGCTATTGGGAAGTTGAATCAACTCCTTAAGTATTAAAATAATATTTATTATTTATTTATTTAATGCTCAATTGTGTATTATACTGTATTATTCTTGATAAGATTGAAGTTTCTTTTTAGAAACTTTTTAGTTTTGTAAATTCTTGCAATCTATTTATTGAGCATTTGCTCATTGTAAATAAAATCAGTTAATTTTTTACCAATTACTTCCGTAATATAGTATTAGAGCCCGTTCGATTGGAGGGAAAGTGATTTTTTAAAAATCTTTGAAAGCATTTTCGTTTTCTCAGGACATTACTTTTTTTGAAGATTGGCACGACTTCATTTCTGATAAAAATCGTGTCTAATTGCTTTGTCTACGTGCGACCTTGTGAAAAGGAAAATCGAGATTTTTTGGGTTGAACTTTCATAGGTTTTTGTTGCAAATCGCGCGACTTGCATTCCCTTTTGAGATGCATTTTATTTTGTGAAGAATTCTAGGCGTGTTTTCTAAAGGAAGAAACTCTTTGTTTTTTTTTTCTCTGGGCACGATTTTCTGTCTGTATTGGGCGCGCGTTTCCTCCATTCTTTGTCGCGATTTTGAGAAATTTTTGGGCGTGACTTCATCTTGTTCGGCATGTGACCTTTTGGATTTGTGTGACCGCGATTTTTTTGTGCCTGTAAAGGTCGCATTTTCTCGTGTCTGAAGCTATGTGTTACCTTCTTGCTGTACGCGTTTTTCTTTGAAATGAAAAATCCATAATTTTTTCATCTTGCTGGGTGCGACTGTGATTTTTTTTTTTTTTTGAAGCACTTTCTTCAAAGAAAAGATTGTGCCTCTATTAAACTTTTTGAGTAGAGTTTTGGTGGATTTATTTTCAAAAATGTGTCTGGTAGCTGGGGTTTTGAAAAAACTCTCTGATTTGATGTTGAATTTTTTTTTTATGATTCCAAATTCTTTTTGGGTTTTTTGAGAGGATTTCTAGGTAGTCATATTTTTTTGGGTGTCTCAAAATCCATGCCTTGGAATTTGTGTCGATGAATTTGTCTTGATTTTTGTGCCTAAAACTGCCTTAGCTTTCAGTAGTTTGAAATTCTTGTCTTGAATTCCGTGCAATCAGTTTTATTGCCTTATCAATGTCTTATTTTTCGTGCCTCGAAAAGTGTGCAAGATGGCGAATTTGACCGACATTATGTTGGAAGGCAGGTAGTGATTCAACGACAAAAATTATAATACTTGGAAGTAGCGAATGATGACTTTTCAAATATTGCTATCTTGATTAGATTGTTCTAGGAAATACTAGTCGTCCCACAACGACAGATAAAGCCCAGGAAAAGTTTGATGAGCAAAATCGTGAAGCGGTGATGCTCATTAAGCTTTCAGTTACTGATGATTAGCTTCCACAGGTACCATCCGGCAAATCAGCTGCTGAGATTTGGGAGCACTTGAAAAATTTGCATGAGAGCTCTAACAAGAGCCGTGCATTCTTTCTGAAAAACCAATTGTTCTCTATCATGATGGATGAGAGAATGTCCTTACAGGAGCATTTGACAAAGATTGAGGACATCCGTGATTAGTTGGAGGTGATTGGTCGAAAGATGGAGGAAGAAGACATGGTAGTAATCACCTTGAAAAGTCTACCGAAGTCTTATGAGCACTTTGTTGAAACCCTCAGCATTACATCTACTAATGTTGATCTGAAGTTTTTGGAGCTTTGTACCATCCTCTTGCAGTAGGAATGTTGGAAACAATAGTTTGGTAGTAGTGCCTCATCGTCCTCTACAGAGCAAGCTTTTGTAGTCAAAACTTAGCCAAATAACAAAGGGAAAGGTTAGCCTTTGTAGCAGAAAGGCTTAGGTCAATCTCTGAGCAGCCCTAAGAAAAAGAACATTCAGTGTAATTATTGCCACAAACATGGTCATATGAAGAAGGATTGTTGTCAGGATTTGGCTTTTGAACAGAAGATGCAAGGAGGGTCTCAGCAGAAAGCAAATGTTGCCAAGCACACTGAGCAGAAGGAATCTGCCTTTTACGCTTTTATGGCTAAAAGACTTGGAGAGCATGTGAAGTCCTTTGCCTGGTATATTGATTCAAGTGCTTCACGACACTTCACCCATCAACATGATTGGTTCACAAACTTCTTTCCTTTCACTGACTTAGTTATTTTTGGAGGAGGTGAAGAGTATACTGTTGTCGGTAAGGGCACAGTTCAAATTCAATCTGGTGGGAGGAATCTCATATTCCTCAATGTATACTACGTTCCTGGCATGGAACTAAACCTTCTCTCTGTCAGTCAGATCATGCGGCACTCTCCTCAGTTGGATGTGGTATTTAGTGCTCACAAATGTTCCATTGTTGATCGAGAGACTTGCATGACTGTGGCTGTTGGTATTGAGGATCATGGTCTATACAGACTTGTGCATACAGGTGATTCTCCAGAGTTAGCCATGGTAGCCGAAAATTCTGCTATTACCAGTCTTTGGCATCAGCAGTATGGGCACTTAAATGTGCACTATCTCTCTCAACTAGCTCGGGAGGGACTTGTAGTTGGTTTACCTGAGATCTAGACTCAACATCATGGCGTTTGTGGAGCTTGTCAAGTTGGGTAGCAACACAGGACAACATTCATAGATGGTGACTCATGGCAAGCCTCTAAGGTACTGCAGTTGGTTCACGCTATATGTGGGCCAATGAATACACCTTCTGTTACTGGTTGTAGGTATTTCTTGTTTTTTGTTGATGATTTCAGTTGTAAAATGTGGGTGTACTTTCTTAGACAAAAATCAGATGTGTTTACACTTTACTGTATTTCAAAAGTGTAAGGCCTTAGTAGAAAAAGAGTCTGGTTGTTGCATAATCACTCTTAGGTCAGATAATGGGTGGGAATTTTGTTCTACTGCTTTCTCCAACTTCTGTGATGCACATGGAATCAAACGCCAATTAACCACACCCTACACTCCTTAGCAAAACGGTGTTGTAGAGCGACGCAATCGCACAATCACTGAGATGGCCTACTCCATGTTACAACATAGGAGTGTTCCTAATAAATTTTGGGCAGAAGCAGTCTACACTGCTGTCTATCTCCTTAATCGGTCTCCTACTCACATTGTTAAGGGGAAGACTCCTGAGGAAGCTTGGTCTAGTTGCAAACCTAGGATCGGTCATCTAAATTTTTTTGGCTCTTTAGCATATGTATGGATTCCAGATGCCAAGTGCTCCAAGTTGGATTCCAAGAGTCAAAATCTTATGTTCACAGGGTACAGTGACAACCATAAGGCTTACCAGTTGATTGATGTAGACACTGATCGTCTCATCTTCAGTTGGGATGTTGTCTTTGATGAAGAATGAGGACCTTTTCAACTTTCCTCGTCTGTGCAACATTCTGAGGATCAGCCTTTGAAGGCTTCTGATTTGAGTGTCTGTCTTCCGTTAGGTCCACTTGATGGGAGGGATGATGCAAATTTTGTTTTTGATGACGCTCATCTTGATTTTCCTCCAGATGATGATGATGTTCCACCTGATGAACCTGTTCTTGATCCACAACCAGTTCCAGCTCCTCCTGTTACCTTTGATGTTGGCACTTCTACTCTTTGGCCTAAATGGTGGGCTAAGACTATTGGTGATCTTCATGATGATGAGCTCATTGAGGGTAGATCATCTAGAAACAAGAGCAAACAACAACATATAGTTAATTTTGCCCTCATGGCCAACATTCACAGTGTCTATGAGCCTCAGACATATTTAGAGGCTAAAGGAATTCCTGAGTAGGAAAAGGCTATGGAGGTTGAATACTAGAGTCTTCAGAAAAATCACACTCGAGTCTTTTCTGATCTTCCTGCAGGGAAGAAGCCCATTAGCTGCAAATGGGTGTATAAGGTTAAATACAAAGTTGACGGAACCCTTGACAAGTACAAAGCTCGTCTCGTTGCTAGGGGGTTCTCACAGAAGGAAGGCATTAACTATGAGGAGACTTTGGCTCCTACAACCAAGATGAGCACCATTCGGCTTGTCTTTGCCTTAGCAACCCAGTTTGGCTGGAAAGTCCATCAGATGGACGTTAAGAGTGCTTTCCTCAACGGTGATTTGAAGGAAGAAGTCTACATGACCTAGCCTCTAGGGTTCAAGGTTGCTGGTAAAGAACACAAGGTGTGCAGATTGGTAAAAGCACTCTATGGCTTGAAACAGGCTCCTCGGGCTTGGTACATCAAGATTGACAAGTACCTCAAAGATCATGGCTTTTAGAGGAGTCCATCTGACTCTAATCTGTATGTCAAACATACTGGTAGTGATATTCCTATTCTTGTTGTCTATGTGGATTTGTGCAGTACATTTGACATGACAGATTTGGGACTTTTGCATTACTGTTTAGGTGTTGAGGTTTGGCAGACTGAGAGCAGTATCTTCATCTCCCAGTCCAAATATGCTCGAAGTCTACTGAATAAGTTCCGAATGTAGGATTGCAAACCTACCTCCACACCCATGGAAAAAGGGCTCAAGTTGTCAGCTAAATCAGACTCACCTGTAGTAGATGAATCTTTGTTCAGGCAACTAGTGGGCAGCCTCATCCATCTCACTGCCACTATACCTGACCTCAGTTTTGCAGTGAGCTACATTTCACGCTTCATGACAGCCATCAAGGCTGATCATTGGGTAGCAGCGAAGCGTGTGCTGCGTTATGTGAAGGGCACTTCTGATTTTGGACTTCTTTACACTAGGGGTCACGATCCTAGACTTATTGGTTATACAAACTCAGATTGGGCAGGTTCGGTTGATGACAAAAAATCAACATCTGGGTATTTGTTCCGTTTGGGATCTGGTGCAGTCACTCGACTAGTAAGAAGTAGCAGGTAGTGGCTCTCTCCTCGACAGAAGCGGAGTATTAGGGAGCAGTTAAGGCAGCTTGTGAGGCAGTTTGGCTTCGTTGGATGCTTGCGGATATGCAAATACCTCAAGCAAGTATGACTCCCTTGTTTTGTGACAATTAGGGAGTTCTCAAACTTGCCAAAAATCCAGTCTTCCATGAAAGAACCAAGCATGTGGAAACTCATTGTCACTTCATTCGAAAGCTTGTTGTAGACGGATCAATTCAATTGCTGTATATTCTGACAGAGGATCAGATAGCAGATATTCTCACCAAGACGCTCAGTCTAGATAAGTTTGTAAAATTCAGGGGGCATCTTGGTGTAGTTGACAGATTGAGCATTAAGGGAGGATATTAAAATAATATTTATTATTTATTTATTTAATGCTCAATTGTGTATTATATTGTATTATTCTTGATAAGATTGATTCTTCGATCTTCTGAAGTTTCCTTTTAGAAACTTTCTAGTTTTGTAAATTCTTGTAATCTATTTATTGAGCGTTTGCTCATTGTAAATAAAATCAATTAATTTTTTACCAATTACTTTCGTAATATTAAGAAGTGGAACAATTTCCTTGATTAGTTTCTCATCCCTTGATAGTTGTGGAGTGTAACCAATTGTTGACGTGTCCCTGATGATTGAGCAGATGTCTTGGCATGCTGCGAGCCTTGTGGATGCCAACTTGGTCATTGTGTTGACTATTTTCTCTAATGACTACCAAATCATGTTCAAGATGATGCAATGAGTTTGATGATGAACTATATATTGTGGTTTCTCTAGGAGGTGCATTGGACTTGTTGATGCGTGTTTTATGACACAACAAACACTCTAGAATAAAGAATCCAAAGACACTCTATCCTCTCTTGAAAAACTGCCTCGTATGTTAAAATTGCCAAAAAGATCATACAACAATTCCAATGTTTCGTAAGTTGGGTGTGGATAAGCTCTGTGGATGATGTGATTTTTCCGGTAACACAAAGGGATTTACTCTAGTATGCTACTTGAAAAGTAAGGACTTAGATGCAGTGTTATTTTTTTGGGATTTTTTGATTTTAGATTAAAAAAAAGTGAAAAAGGGAGTAAGGGTTGAGGAATCCTACACTATTCCTACGAAATCAAGAGACAGTAAAGATTAAGTGAAAGCAAAGAACAATACTTTGTTTCGCCACGCTATACGACAACTACACAAAGCAAGTGCAATCTTATGGGGATTTGTGCTTAAAATTTCTTCACTACGAACAACACCATCAATAAAACAATATCATTCGAAGTAAACAATGAAGCATCCACATCAAAAGCTCAGTCTAACTTTACGCATTGAATAGAAATCATCCATCCAAAGAAAGTCTAACTTTACACATTGAATAGAAATCATCCATCCAAAGAAAGTATGAGCAAAGTTTCACTAATCTTTACGATCAATCTATCATTCCCTTAACATACATTCAAATGAAATTCTAATTCAAATCTACTTTACGAGGAAGAGAAATATGCAACCATGCAACCATTTGACAATAAAAGGATTCAAAGCATCTCATGCATTATGAACTTTATTATCAAGAATAGTCCTTAGCAACAATTTCATAGAACTCTCTCTTATTCTCTATTCTCTATTGCTCTTATGCTCTACAATCTCTTCTATCTCTTCTAATCGTCTCTATATATGTGTCTATGAAAATGAGAGAGTGAGGGCGGGGGGTTGAGGGCGGGGGTTTATATAGATTTTCCTGAGTACAATGAACGGCCAAGATTAGAATGAGATTAACGACCTAGATTCAAAATAACTAAACCCTAATTAGGGTTGCCTAAACAACAATCAATTAACTGCAAAGAACTCATTCACTAGGAGTTGCATCCTTATCCACTTGCAAAGCACTACGTTCGGTGAACCTGGACACGATCATGCTGACTTCTTCCATGGTGATGTCCGGCAACGTGTTAACTTTGTACTCCAGCAAGTCTAAACTTTCTGCACATTTTGCAAAGGTGATCATCCATTCTAATTCATGCAGCAAGAAGGTGTCTCAGACGGTTAGGAAGTATAATGCCTTGGTCAAATTTTCTTTCAAGATTGGCCTGACAATGGTAGAGAAAATCCTTTGAACTTTATCCTTTAAATTTTCCGATTGCAGGTGTTTTCTTCGAACAATATCTTGTTCAAGCACATCCGTAGCCATTTGGAAAATCTTACTTCGGATCTCTTTTACTTGCTCTTCAATTTTGACGCCATCTGCCTTTACTCTTTCTAGGACTTTTCCTCGTGAGATCAGTGCATAGTACCAGTTGCTGAAATCATATGCAGCTCCAGCTTCAATGATCTTCTCATCAATCAATCTCTGCTTCAGAATGCCCTTTATCTCTCAAAGACATGGGATAATTTTATTCTGAATGTCTTGGAGGCCATGCCATGCTTCTGCTAAGTTTGCAACTCATGATAGCAGAGAGGAAGTTTTCCCATAAACATATGCCAACTTTTCTGCGAATGCCATTGCCTCTTCTTTCTTTCCTGCCATCCATTCTTTGGTTTCCTTGGCTGTAGTCAATTCCTCTTCAAAATTTCTGACTGACTCTTGTGAAGAGTTTGGAAGTGAAGGAGCTGATTGGTTACCTTGATTGAGTGGCCTGGTTAAATGCTGGATATATTCCTTCAGATGCTCAATCTCTCTTTTATATTCCCTTTTCTTCGCCACTTCTTTTTCCAGCCTAGACTTGATGGTGGCAATAGAATTATCCAGGTCCTCAACTTCTTGTCCTTTTGTTGTTGGACCAATATCAATACTTGTAATGGCATATTCATTTGGGGCAAACTCATCCCGTGATTTCTCTATTGTAGGTACTGCAATTTGCATTGTATGGTTACCAACTTCATCTCTCTGTATTGTAGAAAATTTCTTGGTTGGCTTCTTTGTAGCAGTCTATTCTAGCCTCGCCAAGAAGTCTGCAGTATCATCTTCTTCTGGTACCTCTGCTGGTGCTTTTATCTTCAATCTCTCCTTTAGCCAATCTGGGATTGTTGACTGTTCAATTCCATCTTCTTGATTACCTTGGATGTCTTGCATATCCTGAACTTCTGGCATATCTTTAATTTCCTACACAGATGGGACTTTCTGGATTCCCTTGAGGGCGGAAATCATTCCCTCTTCGAATTCTCCATCTATGATATCCATATCATTGTCTGACTCAAGAATCTCTTTGCCCGTAGGGGAGTGATGCTCATCATCTTCCAATTGCATTGGCTCCATATCTCTTTCTAAAACTGGCGAAGGAATTCTGACTTGCTCCCATGACTCTTCTTCCATGATCAATATTTCATCTACATTTCTAGATGTAGCTGAATGAAGAGGCTTGGATTTCTGCTTCTTTTGAGCGGGTCCTTCATCTGTTGTTTTCTTCTTGTTCTGCTTTGCAGAGTCATCAATTTCTTTTCTCTTTTTTAGGTTGGCAGCATCCGTTGGTTCACCTCCATGAGATGCACTGGCATTTGAAGAACAAGACTCTGCCTCACCCATCAAGTCATATGTGAATGGCACATTCCTTTGCCGTAAAGCTTGCACTTGCTGATCTATCCACCATTGGGAATACTTGAACACAGGCCTCATGAATGTTGTCAGGTCACCAAGCTCAGGCTCAGACCATCTCACAGGAGGAAGTGGCTGCCTTTCATCAAAGCCCGACTACACATACACTCCATCATTCTCCAGTTGATCAAGTACTCGGAAGAGTTTTGTCGTCCTTATCATATCCAGCGGCAGCCTTGACCACAGTCTTTTTCTCACATCATTTTCATCAGCGACATTTGCCCATAAGTCTTCTAAGTCAACTTTGTGTTTATATTTCCTCCTGTCCACAGTTCCAATATGATGAAGTGGATCAAAGTTAGCTCTAGATTTGTGGGAGATGAACGGGTACCTTTGTATTTCCAATCGGGAACTCTCTTCCGCTTGCGCTGATGGACATGATTCTACCATATTGCCGATGAAGAAAGGAAAAGTAATGGAGGCCTTTTGCTTACTCCTTTGAATATTCTGATATGTCTCCAATTGCCTTAGGACTTCTAGCAGAACCATTTTGTTGGTTGGATAGATTGGCAGTCTATATTGGCGACCCGTGAATCCTTGTATTCTGATGTATGTAAATCTGGGAAACTGGATGAATTGGGATCATATCCATATCTGTTGATCAAACTTTTGGCTTCACGGGTAAGTCTCTGATGCGTTCCGCCTTGGAGAATTCGAGTGATATACATAAGAAAGGCATCATGCGCCCGTTTGAAGTGTGACTTCTCCTTCAACTGCAACTGAGGATAGCAGTCATAGGACTTGAATTCTCCTTCGCCATTGCCAACCACACCTTTGCAAATCAAGCCAGCATATCTGTAGGTTCTAGCAAGCAGATATATGACATAGGAACTCATGTGGAAGGTTTTGGTTCTCTCCAAGTTGACCTACTGCTCGTGGAGACTATCATTGATCATCCTTGACTAGTTGAACATTTTTACTCTGGAAGTTATTTCATCAATGAAATAATACATCCAGGTTTCAAAGGCGCACTTTGTTTAGCAGTAAAACAATGTCTCCATATTCTTCCTTAAAATCAGTTTTGTGCAACTTCTTGGGCATCTTTTTGGTAGTAGGTCTAGGTTTCACCAACCATGACTTGTTCATGTTTGATGCACAAAGGTCTTGTTGGTCTTCATAAAGTTTCCGTGCATCATCCTTGGTTTGGTAAGACGTCCTGTTGTAGGTTGGGATTCCAAATGTTTCTTGTATAGCTGGTTTAGTTAAGTATGCCAGTATTCTTCCATCAGGTGCTTCAATCTGTCTTTCTTGTGCATTATAGTGCAATGCACATTCTACTATGAGTTCTGGACATTCTTTCGCCGGCGGAAATCTTGCTGCCTAAACAATGCCATTGTGCATCATCCTTCTTGCAACTGGCGTAGGTAAAAATCCATCACTTCCATACATTCTCTTCTTAAAATCATCAAAGTCTACATGGCCGAGGTCGGTGTCCACAATGTTTTTCCACTTTGAGTTGATCTTGGACTCCGACTGTGAACCCTTGCTGGCAAATTTCATTTGTAATTCCTCATAAATAAATTGCAAAAAAATGCAAAAAGAGAATATTACAATTTAGAAATTAAATTTAAATTACTTGAAAAATATTCCAGCCAAGTGATAGATCAAATTTCATGAAAGATTATGTTGGAAATGAAATAATTATCCAATAAATGAATGAAGTTTCTTGTGCCAGAATGAAGTGAAGAAAGTAAATCTACCTGATATTCTGGAAAAAATAAAATGGACAAGATCACTGTGCCGGCTGGTTAAGTTCGCCTTCCTTCTCTCCACTTCAAACTTCACAACTTTCTTGCCTTAGCCAAAATTACTTCTCACAACTTCGCTTTTGAAAGATGAATGATTGAAAAATGAGAAGTAAAGCCCATTTAAAGATGAGAAGTTCGATTTATTTAGCAAAATCCAGTTGTTTCCATTAAATCAAGTTCGAACTTGGTTTGCACTCCTCTCTCGAATGGCATTTTTTATCTCCAACACCAGTTTTTGGGAAAGCTTCTAAGTCTGTTTCCATTAAAATAAAAATAATTAGAATAATCATTTTCATGTGTTATTTTCCAACCCCTTTATTTTAATTATTTTAATTACTTTTATTTTTCATCCTAAGGCAAATTTGATTTTTTCTAAGTTTTTCATTGTCTTTGCCTAAGGAGAATTTTCTTTTCCACTGAATTTTGCCATAATTTCTCATGACTCCCTATGTCTTTGGTGAATTTTGCCAACATCTAGACATGCCGTTTGATATTTCAACATTTCAATGTCTTGACTTAGGTAAAAATTTCGATTTTCTCCATTTCTCTAAGTATGGCGGACTTAGCTAGTGTTTTTGCCATTCATTTTATGCTAGGCGAACTTTCCACTATGTCATGCCATTAATTCTTCATGGTGGGCGGACTTGGCTCTTTCTTATTCCATTCATCATGGGGCGGACTTAGCCTATTGTCATTCCATGATCTTCTACTTGGGGCGGACTTTGCTTATTATCATGCCATGTCTTGTTGTGTTGGGCGGACTTCACCTTATATCATTCCATAATGGGGCGGACTTTACACTAGTTCATGCCATTGTCATCTTGAGTGGGCGGACTTCACCTTATGTCATTCCATGATGGGGCGTACTTAGCCTATTGTCAAGCCATATGATATTCTAGCAAGGGCGGACTTTGCTTTGGATTAAGCCATTCCAAGGGCGGACTTTATCAATGTCCTTGCCATGTCTTGATCTCTTTATGGCGGACTTCTCTATTGCTTGTGCCATTGCCATCATGAGTGGGGCGGACTTGACTAAGTGTTTAGCCATTAACTTGGCACCATTTTCCATACTTAGGCAAATTTTGCCATGAATTTCATGCTGGTTAATTCGCCAAATGCCCTTTTCTCATGCTTTTTGTATGCTTTTTCATTGATTTTCATAATTTCCCACTGATTTCTCATGATTTTTGATTGATTTTTCAAATTTTTCATGAAAACATTAATCCATTAATCAGTGGGTCTCGGGCACTTTCCAAAGATGGAAACCTTGCCAAAAATAGAAACTTTTCCAAAAATAGCCCCTAAAAAATAGGAAGTCCAACATGGGCCAAAAATGCCAAAAATAAAGTCCCTATAAAATAGGGGGTCTAGAGGGGAAATCCCCAAAAAGTAGGAGATGTCAGAATTGACTCAAACGACAGTCGATCCTCATCCCTTGGGCCTCCCAAGCACCGTGATGATGTTTGCACATTGATTCAAGCTCAAATTCTTCACTTGACTTGGGTGACCATTCAAAGACTCTGAAATTTGCTAACCAATTTTTTGCCACAATTTTTACACAATAACCGACACTTAGCCAATTTGATTAGTGTTAGAGCCAAAACCAAATCTCTATCAAAGCAACTCTAACCAAGAATGGGCCCTAAAACCATTGAAGGAAGAGGGGCGGGCATATGGTCAGAGGATCCCTAGGATCAATTAACCCAACAACTGAAATTGATTACAACTGAAAGTAAATGATAAGACTCAACGCCAAGAATGTGCACACAAGATCCCTTTGAAGGCGAGGTGCTAACATATGGCGGAGTACTTATTACAAATTGAAATGAACTTAGGTGGTGAACTAGCCATGAGAATTTCCACACTACCACTTGAACAGTGGGGGGAAAAAACATTACCATGCAACACTAATTCATCTGCTGCGGCGAGCATCCACTTAACAGTGGGAATTCTCCACTTTCCAGTGGGTGACAAATGAAAGCTCAGAATCTTCTTTATCCACACTGGCGGTAAACCATCCAGGGGTTACAATGTTGTGAATTAATTACAAGAAAATGCATCAAATTAAAGAACTGAACAGTACTATTGTTTTCAGTTTTACAATGAAGAATAACTGCAAATTTCAAGTGTTTTTAGCCATTATTACAATATACAATTAAAGGATGGTTTCTTCAATGAAAATCCTCTTAAATAAAGATGCCAAAGCCATAAATCAGAAAACTAGAACAATCTGATATAAAAATCTGCAATTTGGAAATGTCCATCAGCCAACAGCAAACTCACCAAAATGAACACAACTCCCTCAAATCTGCTCCTATTGACCTGAAATAAAAAGCAAAAGCTTTCTAGGGGGTAGGCGCCCAAGACTTAATCAACAAATTGCAACAAAAGCTCAAAGATTATTCTTGCATGAATTTCTAGACCTCACTAAATGGTACGGCCCTCAAGAGGGGCGATTTCATTTGCAAAAATCTGAAACTTGGAATTAAATTATGATAACCTCCAAATATGATCGCCTCTATCATAAAATGCACAATTGACCCCATAATGTCCCCTCTTTAAAAACAACGTGAAGTTATCACTCCTAGGTGTGGGGTACAACTAAGTAACATAAAATTGACTAAGTATAAACTTAGTCCATTGAATTAACCAAAGCCAAACTGAAACTGAAGGATAGCAAGATGACTTGAGCTGAATTGCTGATGATGCTACTGCCAAATTTAGACTTACTATAAATAGCCAATGCCAAAAATAGTAAGTTCGCTTCAAAACCATCAGAAAGCCAAACTGAATGACCGAACTACAAGGGATTGAACTGCTGCTAAGCAGATACTGCTAAAAGATAGACTTGCTAAAAATAGCAAACTGCTATAAATAGTTAGTCTGCATAATATCCTCCGAACGCCAACTGAGCAGTATCTGAAAGAGAAAACCCTCGAAAAAACATCTGAAAGAGGAAACCCTAATTTTCTGCTTCAGCTTAGCTTACGGATTTCCGGAAATAGGCTAAATCCAAATGAAGAGCGTAGGGCTAAAATGGGGACATTATAGACTCAAACTCTAAACCCTCAAACAGAGATCCAATGAAACTGAAGCGCAACGGCAAAGCCCTAGAAAAGCAAACAACTAGGGTCCCCATTTGTCATGGGCTGATGTGTGATAAGGTCACAACAGGACCCTACTGAAGCTATGGTAGGAACTGCAAAAAGTTTGGGCAAGGCATATTTGCTGCAGAATTGATTGTTTCTCTGCAAAGTGTACTATGTTGCTGCTGGAGCATGTGCGACATTTGTTGGATAGTGTATATGAATCTTTTTATTCCATAGGATTTGGAAAGTTCTTTGGTGTTCTATAGACCCAAGAAGTAGCCCTACAATTGCAATAAGCCATGAGAATGGTTTGGGTGTTACCATGTTACCATAGGTACTTGGTTTGGTGGATCCTCTTAGATCAAATTTGATCACTTTTGACAGAACATACAAGGTTAAGAACTGCTCAGAAAGTGTGGATTTGTATTTTGGAGATGTTTATTTGACAACACTCTAAATTGTTGAAGTCCAAACATGTCATATGTGGAAGCAAATTATAAATAAGAAACCAGAAACATTTATAACATTCATACATAAATCAAAAGACAAATATTGAACTGTCATAGAATTTTATCAATATGAGCTCTCAATGCACATCATTTTCTTGAAGGAGATGAATAATTGTCTCTTTTCTATTGAATCAATCTATTTATGTGTGTGCATATTAATGTAGCAAAGGAGTTGTTATGGAAGATGAAACGGTTACTCTTCCATGTGTGTGCTTGTCTGTTACGTACAAATGACCTGTGTTAATAAGTAACTGTTGGTCATTTCATGCAGAGCATTGACCCTTAAGTTATGCAAGGGGGAACCCCTCAAGTAATGGGGGCTGGGCAACTAATAGGAGGTAAGGTCTTGTGTGGATGAGGACCATGGAATTTAAGCTACCACCTGGATGAGTTAATTAACGTTCTTTGTTAGAAATGAACTTATGAGTGATGATTTTTTTCAATATTTTTCATGTTAGAACTTTGGTGTGGTTAGAAATGTTACAATGATTTGCTTAAAACTTAATTTCTGTTCATGTTTAATTAAAGCTGTTAATTTAGGTTCCATAGGTTATTAAAAGGTTCTTTTCATATTTATAGCATTTGACTAGAACAGTTTTGTTCTTATGTACTTGTTGCAGAGAGCAGCTAACATAGACTTCTAATGTATTTGTGATCTTGTGAGAGTAGGTGGTGATTGTTGATGATGGGAGTACCGATGGTACAGTAAAGGTTGCTTTTGACTATGTGAAGAAATTTTCCATAGATAATGTAAGGGTCATTCGGTTGGGAGCAAATTATGGCAAAGGAGCAGCTATCAGAAAGGTTGTTTTTTGGCTATTTGTGATTCTTTTTTATTAAAATAAGTGTGATTGAAATGTAGGAATGTTAGGTTACATCAGCCGTGGTTAGTGAAATCTTAAATTATAGTAGTTACTTAATTTGCTTCCTCCATTTATTCATATTTTACAACTTGTTCTTGCCAAATCCTTTTAGATATTTCTTTTCATCTATTACCATTTTTGGGGTGTAGTAAGTGCAAAAGTAATTCAATAAATTTTGTTCTTCTGAACATGTTTACCTTTGAATTATTGATCGAGAGTTTTTGAAATGTGAAAGCATTCAACAAGAGCAGGGAATGCTCCATGCACGTGGTGAGATTCTTCTAATGTTGGATGCTGATGGGGCGACAAAAATAACTGATCTGGGAAAACTTGAATATCAGGTCAGTTTACGTGTATTTTCTGAGATGATGCTTATTGGTTGGTGTCAGAGGCATGGATTTGGTTGCAATGACCCTTAAATGGCTGTGTAGAACATGCTTTTGGGTAGGTAATACAGTGAATGTGTTTGTTCCTATAAACAGGTTAAAGAATTTGCTGAAAAGGAGATTACCAAGGAAAGTAAAATAAGCAGCAGTTCAATTACAAATATTGGCAATATATCAGTTGCTGCATTTGGTTCTCGGGCTCATCTGGAGAAGCAGGCTATAGCAACCGTACACACTGTTCTATTGACCTTCCTTAAAGATTTTTTCTTTTTTTCGTGTCTCTGACAAAAATCTGAACTAATTTTTTATTGTATGTGTTCTGGGCACATATTTCAGCGCAAGTGGTATCGCAACATTCTAATGAAAGGATTCCATTTGTGTGTCCTCTTAGTTGCTGGTGCAGGAGTCAAAGACACTCAGGTCTGTGCTATATAATGAAGTTTAACATCTTCATCCTCTATATTTTTATTTGTGGAAAAAGAGGCAAAATAGTGGAAATTAAAGAACAATGCTGGGATGTTCATGCATATGTCTTTCATAATTGGAAAATATGATTTTAGTTTGTTGAAGCTAGCTAGCTAATAAATAATCTTGTTCTGTAGTGTGGCTTCAAAATGTTCACAAGAGCTGCTGCGCGCCGACTTTTCATCAATATGCGTCTTAAAAGGTGAGTGTACTTTTGTCCTTGACTATATTGTCTGCCAATATCTCTTGGGACCCTAACTCTATCTTAGGTTTCTGAAGTGAGGAAATCTTATAACATTTTTCGTGTTTTTATTGAAAGGAATGGTTCTACTTTAATAGTATGCTCACTTAAATTGTTTAAGATTTTTCTGAGTTAATAAACACCTACATACCTTAACACACTCTAATCCCATGGCTCTAGATAATCATGACTAGTCAAACAAATATGCTATTTGTTTTTAATGTTTGACCTAGAGAACCTGGAAATCTATAATGCTCTAATTGTGAATTCATATTTTTAGGCTGTTTTATTCTGTGTTAAGAGTATGAAAGTAAGTTGTCATTTTTCTCTATCATTCATGGAGGGATGCTATTATTAGGATAATAGGACATTTGATAAATTAATATCGTGTTGAGGGTTGGCACTGACCCTATCCATTGCAAGAGCAAATCTGATGTAGTGTTCTCATCTACAAATGTTGAAGGGCACCTAGACTCTATATATTGCTGGTGAACCAATAGGGATCCATGCCAGTTCATCTGTACCTATTTGGGATGCATATGCCATTCCATTAATTCAACCAACAATTTTTGTTAAAATTTTATAGTAACATTTACTCCAAAAATTTGTAAATTCGCCCTAAGTAATCACTGTTCGCATCATTTGCCATGCCTTTTCCCAAGTTTTTCAGAAAGTGATTCTGAGTTTTTTATTTATCCCTTTTCTTTTAATTTTTCTTTTTTACACTTTAGAAGGAAAATAAAAACAGAAGAAGATTGATAATTTTTTAATTGAGGCTTTAACATTAGAGGATTATAACTTTTCAAGTTTAACATAGAATGATTAATTTTTGAGTTAAATTTTAAACACTAATGAGGGGTTTTTCTTTTAATTATATCCTGATGAGGGTTTGTATAAAACAGTGGGTCATCTCTAAAATAGTAGTTTTTTCAACGATGGGAGCACTTACATTTTAAGATGAACCATATATTTTTTTACAAAATCCCTTTTAGGTAAAGGTAGAAATTGTTTTCAAAATTTCTACTGGTTTTTTAATAATTGAATTTTTTAAAATTTATTATGTTTATTTCTACTCTATGCACCAGATTTGACACAAAATAACAAAATAAAAAATTTCTCTATTTTTACAAATACAATATTCAGTTTTTAATTACCTGAGTTTTTGCCAAGTTTTGCCTGTTTTAAGCCCAGCTAATTGAGTTCCAGTTACACTTTTTCTATGCTGTGTCAATGCTGTATAAATGGAATGCTACTATGGTTGAAACATCATTACAAGCATAGGTATTATTGGTATATATCACTCTTTTTCCTCAATTCTCATCTCCAATTGCATCTTTGCAACAATGACTCATACCACAAATAGAACAGGTTTCATGTTGGGCCATGTATGCTTGGTTTGGTGTTACACTTCAGTTCCTTCAACAAACTTTTACTTGCTTGTTATTCTTTGAGAATTTTTTGTTACATGGTAATGACTCAGTTTTTAATGAGTTGCAAATAATAAGTTGTATTCATGCAAGTATAGAACTTTAAAAGTTAGGTATGTAAACAATAATGTATTAGGGACTTACAATTAGTCACATTATAAATTGTGATTAATACTTTAATAATGCTGAGATTTTCCTTAAGATTGTAGAACACAAGTATGATAAGGACCAACCATATGGTGATAGAAAATGTGCAAAAATATGTTCAAACTGAATTAGATTACACAACTCAATATATATGGTGTGTACCAATGTGCTCTAGTATTCGATGTCCTCCAATATAGAAGAATACCCTTAAGGTAGAGTAACAACAAATGATACTCCTTATGGAAGGAGTACCTCCAAATCTTCTATAAGGGCCAAAATGCAATCCAGTAACATTTCATGATTTTTTACAATGATATATACTTCTATTAGGTTAGGGTAAACCCTTAATACTTGAGGCTAGGGTAAAATTAGTGTTCCATGGGGATGTGTCCCCTTATGGGGACATTTCTAAGACATCAAGTTGGTAGGGAAACACCCCTCCACCATGCTGCCACCACCACCACCAAATAGGAGACATCTCCATGATGTCTACATCAAAGGTAGATGTCTCCCTCAGAGGGGACGCTTCTAGGGTGTCCCCTCCTAATGGGGACATTGAAGGGATGTTGAGATGTCTCCAAGACCGTTAGGAAATTCAGCCACATCCCATAATTGTCTTAGAAACCTGTAGGAGTCCCCCCAACAAGCAAATTTTGGAGATGTCTCAGAAACACGTTCCCAATTAAGGGGACAGTAGGAAACAGTTAGGGGACACCTGGTGGTCACTGAGGTGGCTGGGGATGTTTCAGATGTCCGTTGACCATCCCAGGGATGGCCAGGTGTCCCCTAGAACAAGCAATTTTTATAATGTTTAGAAAAAAAATAATTCATAACATTAAAAAAAGACTGTTAAATATATCATGACAGCATTATAACAGCAGTATAACATGACAGCATTATAAGATCAGCAATACATATATCATGATAGCAGTATAACAACAATTAAATTAATCATGGCAACAGTGACGGCAACAACTTTCGTATCACAACAATAAATATATCATGATTCAGATTCTTAGCTAATGATATAAGTTATATAATAGTTGACACTAACAGCAATAATTTGAATTTCTGATTTCATGGTTCAAAACATAGTTTGCAGACTCGGCTGGACTCTGCGGACTTGCCGCGGACTCGGGAGTCCGTGGGCCAGCCGAGTCGACTTGCCACAAACTCGGGAGTCAAGTCCAGGAGAGTCCTGGGTCAGGACTCCCAAGTCCAACCTCAAGACTCGGCCGAGTCTTGAGGTCAGACTCAAGAGTCCCAACCCAGGACTCTTCTGTGCGACTGAGTCTTAAAATGGGTTAAAAACCCATGTTTCTTTTTATTTATTTTTTCATTTTAACACTCTTAGTTGTGAAATACAGGTCTGCAAATTGATTTGGGGTTGATTGAAGCAAGGAGAACAAACTAAAAAGATCAAAATAGAGCTAGGTAAGTGAT
>VDFB02173188.1:0-15993 GCA_007258455.2 Sequoia sempervirens | reverse complement strand
TGAGAAAGACCATGGTGTCGTTATAGGTTGTAGTTCTTATGTTTGAGTGTGGATGAGATCACCATGTTTTTGGTATTGCAAGCTTTCTTGAAAAATTGATTTGCCTCTTGTTCCATGGTTGGCCAATATTATCTCATTATAAGTAACATTTTAGCGAGGGTCGAGCCACTTGAATGGGACCCAAAAATAGCTTCATGTATCTCTTGTAAGGAAATTGTAGCTTCTTTCAAGTTAAGGCACCTAAGTAACACATCATCAATACTCTTCTAGTAAAGGGTATCGCCAATAATGAAAAAATAAGATTACCTTCAGATGAAGGTATTTTGGAGGTTGGATGTAAGGTTAGGTGGTATGGTACCATTATTAAGGTATTGATAGATGTATTGGTACCATGGGGAGTTGGGACCAACAATTTTGCACACGTATTCCAATTCAAGAACTTAAAATGCCGATATGCGTAATTGTTCTATAAGGAATTCACACTTATGACTACTGTGCATGATGTCCAATAAAGACCCAATTGTTACCATTCCATCTCTTGCTCTGTTGTTGATCTGAGGAATTTTCTCAAAATTTATATTAGTAAAATATTCCTTAAATTTGTTAATCATTCATTTGTATGGAATTATCTTGTCATATTTTTTTTGATAATCATCATTAGCTTTCCTTATCATCAATTGGGAGTCATCGTAGACCTGTAGTTTCTTGATTTTCTAGTAGATGGTCGTTCTCAATCCTATTATGAGGGCTTCATATTCAACAATATTATTGGTGCATGGAAAAGCTTTGGTATGCAGCCACCTTAAGGGGTAATGAAAATAATCCCTGCCCTCGATCCATGTTGTGTGTGCAAGCCATCAAATATAGTTTCCACTACTTATTGACATAATAAAAATATTGCCTCATCCAGAAAATCTGACACGAGGATTCTCATCATATATTGGTGCATATACTAACTGATTTACTATAATTTTTCCTTTGATTTCCTTTCAATACACATATTCTATGTCAAACTCACTAAGGATCATGACCCATTTAGCCATTTGACCTGTGAGAGTTGCTTTTGACAATGGGTACTTTAGTGGATCAACTTTTGAGATAATCTTAACTTGATGACTAAGCATATAGTGTCATATTTTTTAGGAAGTAAAAAATACTACTAGGAATGCTCTTTCAATGGAAGTATAGTTAGGGTCGTAGCCCACTAGTGTTCGACTAATATAGTAAACCACTCTTTCTTTTCTTGACTCATCATGTTGTGTCAAAGGAGCTCCTACTGTTGTTGTTGTTGCTGAGATTTACACTTGATCAATGGTTTGTTGGGAACTGATGACATCAATATTGGTGGCGATGCAAGATAGTATTTTAACTATTGGAAGGACTATTGGAATTTTTTGTCCCATTTGAATGCTACATCTTTATGAAGAAGATGTGTGAATTGGTGGAATTTATCGACCCACTATGCTATAAATCTTCAAATGGACTTAAAATTTCCCTATAGACTTCAAAGTTGCTTAAGAGTTTTGGGTGGAGGCATATCTATAATCGCCTTGACTTTGGCAGAGTCCACTTTGATTCCTCTTCAAGATACTATGTATCCCAATAATTTACCAGAAGTGACTCCAAAGACACATTTCTTCGGATTAAGCCTTACCTAATACTTTTCCAACCTATGAAATTTTTTGCTATCACTTCAAGATGACCTTTCCTTGTTATAGATTTTGCTAAGATTTCATCCACCCAATATTCCATGATTGTGTGAAACATGTCGTGGAGAATTACAGTCATTGATCCTTGATAAGTTGCTCCTACATTTTTAGACCAAAAGGCATGACGTTCCAGCAGTATGTACCCCATGGGCATGTGAATGAATTTTTATGTTGATCCTCTTATGCTATCCTTATTTAATTGTATCTGGAAAATTCATCCATAAGAGACAACATCTCATTTTCAACTATGCGATCAACTATAATGTTAATGCTAGGTAATGAAAAGTCATCCTTAGGACATGCATTGTTGAGATCTCTAAATTTTGTACATATCTTGATGCCCCCAATGGGTTTTGACACTAGTAAAAGGTTTGAAACCCACTCAAGGTAGTTGATATGTCTAACGAAGCCCATATTTAGCAACTTTTGTAGTTCCACCTTGACAATTAGTGTTATTTGAGGATGCATCTTCCTTAGCTTTTTTTTATAGGTTTAGCATCGGGACGTACCATTAGATGATGAACCACTAGTGATGTATCCAATCCCGACATATCTTAATATGAACAAGTGGAGTTGATCTTTCTATTACCCAAGAAGGCTGCAAAATTGTGTTGTTCTTCTTCATTTAGTGATGTAGCACAAAATATGATTTGAGGCTTGTAAATTGTCTCGACATTAATAGGTTGGACTTATTCAGCTATCACTACTAATTTTTCTTGATCCATAGCAATACCAGGGAGGTTGAATATTTCATCCTTAGGCACCTCAGAGAGGTTTTCACCTTTAGATATGTCATTTCTTTTTACTTTTTCTTGATCCAAAAGTGCCACTTTGTAGTATTCACTAGGGGATCTTTTATTGATTCACATTTATCATTTTATGACTAAAGGATTCAATATTTTCATTGTAGTATGCTTTAGTATCAAGTTCTATGTTAACCCTGCTTTGTGATCTCCTAGAGGAATGCCTTTTCGTAGTTCCATGAATTTGGCAATAGCTTTGTCATTTTCAAACAAATGAAGAATAGGTGCTTGTTTTTGGTCCCAATTGATAAGTTGGGGATAAATGAGTGGGAGGCTATTGTCTTCAGTAGATGGGTTGATGGATAAGGTTGTGATAGTATATATGGAAGTGTTTTAACATAAGTTCATTATGCACATAGAAGAATATTTGATGTCATTGTCATCAGATAGATTAACCATGGAAGAAATTACGACTTCCTTATGAGAGATACCCTCAACAAGAGGGGTTACATTTTGTTGTGAGTCATACCAAAGTCCTTTATATTTCCTTCACTTTTCCAGGATGATTGGTTCTCAGATGCCTTGTTGATTTAGACCAAGTCCACCATTACCTATGAATCCCATTCTTTTGATAATTTGGAACCCTTTTCTTATTTGATTAACTAGAAGAGGAGCTTCTTCTTATTCTTCTTGATATACCCATTTAGATAAATCTCCTTCATCTGTGAATTTTGTGTTAAGTTCACCCCATTTTGAAAATATTGTGGGTTTGAACTTGATTGTCTTAGTTGCTTTGTCATTATGGTGAGGTTTCCCATATGTCTTCAAAGAAAAAGGTAACTTCCCTAAATAGTAGGACCGTTTAAGGTTATAATCATTGCAACCATTATCTCGTATTTGGACCTTGACTTTGGATGGTGTTTGATGTGATGTGGAAGAGGATGCAAGTGTTGATGGATCAATTTAGGAAGATGAATGTAGAGACTCATCATTGTTTGGTACTTGAAGTAGCTTGTGATACTTTTATTTTATTCTTTTGTAATAGTAGAAGGGTTCGGGGTCACCATGAATGATGACCTTGATATCATTATAGGGAAATTTAACACATTGATGGTATGTGGATGGGATGGAATGCATGGAATGTATCCATGGATGATCTAGGAGGATGTTGTAGGAAAATTCAAGGTCCAATTCTTGACATGTTTCAGCTATTATGGGACCAAATTGAATAGGTAACTTCATGGTTCCCTCTGAATCCCTTTTTTCGTCATCATATGCTTTGATAGTTATACCCTTATATCTTTCAATTGCTTCCTTAGAGTATCCCAAATGTTGGACTAGCTTTAGAGTGCAGGTATTCAGTCCTATGCCACCTCTATCAAGACTCTCTTTATCTTGTGTTTATGGATGTAAAACTCGAGATGTAAAGCATGATTATGATATGTTTGGGTTAGAAGGTCTTTTTCGGTAAATAAGAGATGATGAGAAGATGTGATATGGCCTACCATAGTGATAGGTCTATGATCCTGCGGGGACATTTTTCGCTGAAAAATTGAAGTTCCCATTTTTCTCCGTAATCGCGCACTAATAGAAAGATCTCTCGCCCCGTTCCAACGCACCTCAATCTGAGCTTAAAAGGAACCCGCTGGCACGAAGTTATGGCCGTAACAAACCTTTGGTCAAACCGAATCGTGGGCGCCTTTAAGGCAAAATGATGTCGCCAAAAGTTGTCGGGTTGGCATCATTGGGAAGAGCTCGTCATAATCTTTCCAACGAACTCGCTTTCGCTGGAAACTGGCTATCGAGGGCGCAAAGCTACATCACGGCCAAAGATCGCTAGAAGGGTCGGGATTTCTGATCGATGGACGCCGACGCCGCGATTCGCATCGCATCGCGACAAGAAATGGACAAAGTCGAAATTTGACAAATGGTACCTTCGCCGCCAAGAATGTACTCGTGACTAATAGGGTGATGACACGCGGTCATCCCAGACACGCCGCCGCTTCGCTCTGCTACACCGCCACGCGACAATACCGCGCACGCTTTGTCGCCCACGCCATCACCCACCGCTGGGCCGGTTCCGCCATCGCACCGCCGCATTACCGGCCTCGGCTATTTTGTTCCGGATGGACCGGCGAAGTTCGCTTTTTGTTGTTCGTGCAGGAGCGGCTCGAACCCGCAACCTACTCCACAATTGGCGGACCGCTAACCATTGCACCAAATTTCGCGCGCCAAACATATATAACTAAGGGTTGTTTTTGTTGATTATTTTGTTGAGTTTGTTTTAAAGAGAAACGAGCCGGCGGGAGTTGAACCCGCGCCGGCCGGGACCAAAATTAGTAACCAACCAACGGGCCATCGATATACTTTGATAACAATATGGCATCGGTTTTTGTTGACCTGTTATTCAAACCGAATGCCTTATATAAAAAAAACAAACTCCCTAACTCCCTAGAAAAATAAAACAATAATCTTTTTTAAGGTTAAAATGTAACCCCCAAAACTATAAAGCCCGAAAAGAAGTATTATTAAAGGGCTTAAATTTATTCAATATGTAAAAAGGGGATATTTTTGAAGATTTATTTTGTAAAAAAGGGAGATTTTAAAAGATTTATATGTATTTTGGAGAGATAAGGGAGATTATTAAAATCCAAATGTAAAATTTTGGGAGATTTAGTTGTTTTTAGGGGGATTTGGGAAATATTCTCAAATCAATTGGTTAAAGGCCAATTTGAGAAAATTATTTGTATAAAAAGGGGGCTTGAGGTGAGGATTGGAATCAAGTTTTTTACAGGTGATGAAGTCTTGATGCTGTGGAGATAATCAAAAGAGAGGTCTTGTTGAAGAGTTTTCAGATCATTCTTGCATATCAGAGCGTCGTTACGCTGCCGAATTGCTTGAAGAATGGTGGTGCTATTGTAATCGATTTTGGAGTTAATCGGATCTGGCCTGTTGGAGGGACTGAGACGAATACTTTCGCGGATCTAACTCGCTATCGCCGCTATTTGCACTTCTTCTTCTCTCTCTTTCTGTCTCTCATTTCTTTTCATTCTGTCATAATCACCTTGATTACGTTCTTTATGTTATTTCCTTAAGTTAATTTCATTTTAATTAACTTGAAATAATCATTGTAAAGCATTGTAAAAGTTAAGCATTTAAATAATTTGCATCTAGTCTTATCCTATGCCAGACAATGAAAATGGCTTAGTTTTTGTTGTTTCTATACATGTTTTAATATACTTTTAAACATATTCTCTAGACAATGTTTCTACACTATGTTATCCTTTTACATCCATTATGCAGACTTAAACCTTAATTATGATGATGAAATTATGATTATAATATAATAGTATTATATGGTTTATATGAATGAATGCATGAAATGTTGATGGAATGCTATGAGTTAATTGTGATAGTTATCCTTGTGTACATGTTTTTCAGAATTAACTTGTTTGCAGCTCAAAAGAAACCATAAAACAACAGTTGTAGAGTGAACCTGTAGCAAAAGAGTTGACCGAACACCAAAGTAGGGGAAGCTTTGGGTTAAGTTGAACGTGGTGATCATTGATTAGAGGTAGTTAATGAATATTGGGTGTGCATTATTATGATCAGTTTAATAAAACGCTAAAGAAGAGGTCTCCTTTATCCATGGAATTTTGACAAGTGGATTTTATGTTTACATATAGTTTTGTTTTGAAAGAGTTCTAGTTCAGATAGGATTTCTCTTTCCTTTTCAATTATAGGTTGAATAATTCAAACCTTAATTCCACGCTATATTATCTGGGAATGGAGTTAATGGTTTCAATTAGTTGTTGCTTTCAATAAAGATTCCCTTAGTTTGTATATAACTATTGGTTGAATTTGTGGGATAGTTATTTGATTTTATCAGTTGTATGTTACCAATTATTTTTTGTTTCAAGGCATGAAAAATATTCCAAATGATTGAGTCCAATCTATGGAAAGATCTTCTGTAATATTTTACAATATGCAATGAATGGAGTTGATCTTATGGGATGTGTAGAATCTATTAGTTAGATTGATTTCAATTAAAATGGGAACAATTACTTGAGTAGGACACTCAAGGTATTGTTCTTCACTTCACCTTTCAAATATTTATTTATGTTAATAGTTGTTATTAGTTTATCATTGTTCATGAATCATATGCAAGTTAATTTTGGAACTTCATTTCTTGCTTATTATGAATGAATGCTTGTGAATATGCATGTAATGGTTATTAGTAATACTCCAGAGAATAGTTCAGTTGAGTCATTAGCTTTTATTAAGCTTTCAGTTAATACAATATTAATTCATTAGTAGTAGTTTAGTTATAGTTTTTGTTGTAGGAACTCGTAGCAACTAGTTCTGATTTATGTTCTTACTATTTTGTAGTTATGTGAATTTGTAGCAATTAGAATAACTTAAGTAGGATAGTTTAGGTAGTTTTTAGTCCATGAATGCATATATAATGCCGCACCATCATAAGCTTACAAGCCTTGGGTTGATAATTTAATGTGGTCTTAAGAAATGTAGAGTGGACTGTTCAACTAGTTCAACCTATGAATTGAGTAGATTTTACCAAGTTTACAATAAATTAGCTTAGACTCTACACATAGCTTGGATTTTTTTGTATTGATATCATTAGGTACAAATGATTGTAAGAGAGTCTTGTCTAAGAATTCCTTATGTGTACCTGAGAGTTCCTTAGAAGTTCTAAGATGAAGATTTGTGTTGTTGTTTTCTTGAGATGGTCAATCAAGCTATAATCAATTGGATTTACTTTGGTTAGACCTTTTTCTTGCGAAGGAGCTCCTTAGATAATGATTTTTCGTCTTCATGAAATGACTCCACACTAAAGATTTTTTTTATGAATAGTAATAAAAAAGATATGGTTGTTTGCATAGTGTGTATGTTCTATGACACTCTCATAGGAATGGTTAACTTGGTTAAACACTTTTTAATTATCAAAATTGTTGCTTTTACCATGGTCAAGCATTGGATTCTTATATATACCTAGATTATTGTTTCCAAAATTTCCTAGTTTTTGGTCAATGTTCACTTTTCCTTGATCGATTAGGTCTTCGATGAGATTCTTAAGCCACATATAATTGGATGTTTTATGTCCCTTAGTTTAATGGAATTCATAATGATCATTATCGTTCTACCATGTGAGTTAAACTATGGTTCCTCATACTGTCTAAGCTCTAGAAGCTTAATAAGGTTAGATTGAACTAGTTTGTTTAAGATCATCTCAATAGGCTCCCCTAAGGGAGTGTATCTACATCTAGGAGCATTGTTAGGTCTTGGCGGTGGTTTTCCTCTTGGAGGATTAGCGTTTTGGATTTTTTTTTTTTATTTGATTGATTTTGTGTATTTTGCACAAACTTTGTGTCTACCACACCATAATTAGTAACATTTTTATTCTTGGCCCTAGGTGTGGTTTATCGTTATAGGTTGATGGTTGGTCTTTTTGTCCTTGTATATATTTACTAGAACTTTAGTTATGCGATCTCTTTCAATTGTGATTGTGAGACCTTTTGCTATTAGCTATTCAAACGTGTTAGCACATTGTATGTGTAAGTGAAACCCAACTTTTGTGTTTAGATTTTGAATGAATATTTCCACTTGTTATTTCTTAGGAATAAACCATTTACATTTGCTTTATTTGTCTCCATCTTTGTAGAAAAGAGGCAAACATTTCTCCTTGATTTTTCTTGATGAGGTATAAGTCATTTAAGGTGATTTCATGTTCAATGTTAGAGGAGAAATGTGCTACGAACTTGTATACGAGTTCTTGAAATGTTTTAATATCTAGTGAGAGGTGAGAGAACCATTTGATCAAGCTTGCCCACCTAAACTCCATGGAAAGAGTCACATGAGATAGGTATCATTATAGAAAACCTCTAGAAATGCCACATAAAATTCTCATATGTGCTCTGTTGGATCACCATGTTCCTTGTATTTGTCAAATTTTTCGTATTTCGAAATTATGAGGGAATTGTGTCATTATTATGGTTCTGTCAAATGGGTATGGACATAGATCTTGAAGGGCATAAGATTTATTTGTGGTTCCCATTTGTATATCATTGATTTTTTGTGTTAAGCTATGTATTTTTTTATGTCAAATTATGAGGGGGATTGTTTGTTGTTAGGTTATATATGTTTTATTGTGGTATTGTAGATGGATTGTATGTCAAGTTTTGATTTGGAGGGACATTAGATGTCAATTCATATGTGTTATAGGCGATGTTTTGGGATTGTAGGTTTGTTTGATATTAATAATTAGTTTGTGGTGGATTTGTATCATATGGTCCATATTAGTGTTGTCATATGCTATGTTGTTGAGGACATTGTGGTTTGTAATGGATGTATTATTGATATTGAGGATTTTGTTGTGGTGTTTTAGGTTTTTGTTGTGTGGGTAGTTGTGGTTGATAGGAAGCATATTATTTTTGTGGAATTTTTTAGGAGATGTACATTGATGGTGTTGAAGATGTTGTTGTGGTGTTTGAGGTTATTGTTGTTGTTGATATGTTGGTTGATGTTGTTGAGGTGTAGGTTGATGTTGTTGAAGTGTAGGTTGGTATTGGTGAGGTTTTTGTTGATGTTGTCGAGGCATTGGTTGATTTTTTTGAGGTGTTGGTTGGTGTTGTTGAGGTGTAGGTTGATGTTGTTGAGGTGTTGGTTGATATTTTGGATATTGTGATTGTTGTAAAATTTTAGGAACATTTGGGTGTGTGTTATGTGAAGGGGTAGGTGTTGTGAGTGGATAGTTTTCATAATTGATTATGTTAGGATTTTGTGGATTTGATATGCTTGGAGTTGTATTTGAAAATGGTAGGATATTTTTGTTTGTAGGGTTTGGGTTTGTTTGACCACCTACAAGTTGTCCATGGTATAATAGATTTACATATTGTTTTGAAAAAGGTAATGAATATGTGTCAAATGGAGTTATGGTAGGTTGATTTGACGTGTTTGGTAGTGGAGGTTGTGGAATTTTTTGTATGACATGATGCGCCAAAGGTTTGTTTTCATAGATAGGATTTCCATATGGTATTATATGTCAAAGGGATTGTCCCCTAAGTGTATTAACATCAAAATCAATGAGTAGTTTATCACCTCCTTATACAAGTTTCAACAAGTATATATTAGGATCAACGACTAATAAGGCATCAAGTGCCCTAGCCAAAGATGAATCTTGTGTCATCTCCAAGATTTGTTCAGGGGTATATTCTATGAACACTTTGTTTTCATGGGTGATGTATTCTATGACGACTCTTTCTTCTTGAGATGCTTGGGGTTGTTTTTGGGGAGTACCATACTCTCTAGGATTGAATTTGACATCAAGCATTCCCATGGTTATTTCAGTAGCACTTGTGGGTGTAGGTCCACTATAACTATTAGAATTGGATTCCATGTTTTTCTTATGTTGGGACCTTGTTGTAGGCATAAAAATTGTAATGGTCCTATGATATATGGATTTGGGTCATGTGTTTTTGGAAAATTGTTTTGATTCAAAAAGATTTTCAAAGAAACGCCTAGGTAGACTTAGACCAAAGTCTTGATGTTGACTAGATGGATGGAATATATGACACCTCTAAGAGACAAGGTTTTAGAATAGATATTTATTTTGATGTGTGTAAGTGATAATCCTTGTTTTTCCTAGATTGACGAGTCAAAGATAAAGAAGATGATAATGAGTTTTACAAACTTAGTATTAGACAATGACCACTAAGTAAACTAGATCACAAAGATTGACAGTAATTTAACTAGGTACTTGAAAGATGTCTATTCTTCAAGCTAGGAGATAAACTAGAAACTAAGATATGAGATCTAAACCAAAGACATATGTCAAATATTGGTTTCTATTTTGGATGATTTGTTTATTGGTTTGATGACATTGATGTTTTGTCAAAAGATACTAAGATGTGATTCTAACAAGTCCAATGTGAACATATGATATGGGATGAGGATAAAAAAAATTATGTTTCTATTTTGGATGTTGGTGATAACTAAAAGTTTATTTTGAACAAGTCATTGGTCCTATACTAACTCTCGGTTAAATTTAGGAATATGAGATTTTAGCAATTTTAGAAAGTTTTGATTGATAGTAAAACACATCGCTTGTAAAATCGTCAATTTAATTGGAAAAAAGAGTGGTACTTCCCTAAAAAAAGCGACTATAGTTTTCAAAAGCATTGAGTTGTTTTCAAAAGGACAAGTGTATGAAAATCAAATGTGTCATTGTGTGGTTTCCAGGGTTTCTGACAAAGAGTTGTTTTTGAGACAAAAGCGTCGAGTTTCACAAAAGAATCAATTTTCCAAGTCAAGCACTGATATGAAAAATAAAATGCATCGAGATGCAAAAAAAAATAGTGTAAATTATAGAAGCGCTACAAGATGAAAGTCAAATGTGTCACTATGACTCAAAGACAAAGTTTTACAAGTTGAACCTAAATTCGTCTAGAGAACTTTAAAAGTTTTTAATTGTTTAAAGATTGATTTTAGTTTGTCTGATTTGGAAAGTGATAAAATACAACAAAGAATAACATGAAATACTAACTCCAAGGTTTTTTTTTAGGTTAATTTTATGAGCCTTCTTCAACAAGAGCTCTCTAATTAGTCTCGCAAGCATTTGAACAATGAATACACATAAAAAAATACACAACCTAGCTAGTAGTAGAACATGCGTATTAACTTAGGATAAGCCCATCTACTAGAGAAAATACCTCCACAATGAATGGGTGACTAGAGTATACAAAGTTAATGTACTAACTTTGCATCTCTCACCTTAAAAAGGACAAGATCCTAATCAAGGAATATCAATCACCTCAATAAGGGGAAATACATGATGAGTTACTTCATGCATGATATTGTATGTTGCATTATCCCAAGCCAATGGTTGAAAGTCTTAAAGGCTACTAATAAACAAGGTTCATAGTGGGAGATCAGTGAACAATAAGCCCATTTGTGGATGCCTGAGTCAAGGGGGATCTCCCCTTTTCTCATCACCTATACATGTCTTGGCGGAACGAGGGTCATGAGGCTTGGATTGAAGGACATTGGCCACACCTTGGGCTATAGCTTTCGTTATCCCCCCTTTATATACCCCATCCAAAAATTTGGTTGAGGCTGACCTTGAGGTGATGAAATCCCCAAGTAGGCCTCCTACTTGAATTAAATGGTAATGATGTTGCTTTTGATTCATAAGATCATTATTTGGAGTTAAGAGGCAAGAACATACATAGACAATCACATCTCATGTGTACAAAAAAATTTGCAAAATAATGGTATTTTTGATCTCCAAGATCATCATAGCGCAAGGAAGGAGCATAAACACCACTAGCCTACTAGACACGACCAACAAGTTCTTTTTAATGCACCAAATTCAAATATGAAATTTATCTTGTTTAATTTAATGCACCAAAATTCAAATATGAAATTTGTAGGCTCAATTTTAGGGCACCAAATTAAAATGTGATAGTTGCAGGTTCAATTTTAAGCACCAAATTAAAATATGAAATTTGTAGGTTAAATTTTAAGCACCAAATTGAAATGTGATAGTTGTGGGTTCAATTTTAAGCACCAAATTTAAATATGAAATTTGTAGGTTCAATTTTAAGCACCAAATTGAAATGTGATAGTTGTGGGTTCAATTTCAAGCACCAAATTGAAATGTGAGAAAAAAAAAACCCTACAAGAAAACTAGTTAGTAGTTTCCTAATCTTTGTATTCTCCCAACATTTGGCATAAGATAAACAAATGTATTAGTCCAAAAAGGTCAAATAACCACACACACGTTAGGGTTAGATAATCTTGAAAGTACAAAAATAAATGATGTTAAAAAAGAAATAGAAGCATCATTGTATTTCAAATAAAATCATCAAATTACCACATATTTGTGCCATTCTAAATTGGTAAAAGCATCGAGTCGTAATAGAAGTGATGTGTCACAATAGAAGCATAATTGTAACTTGCACATAGAACATAGACAAAAGTGTCAAAATATAACAAAATTGTCACTATCCTTTGACAAAAGTGTCAAAACATGTCAAAAGTGTCGCTAAGAGGGAACTAGAAGTGTCACTTTGTTGCAAAAGCATCTTTGTAACTTGAAGTCAATAAAAACTCAAAAAGACATCAATTCAGGGATGTGGGTCCCAGCGAACGCGCCAAAATATTATAGGGGAATAATGGCATAATGGTTAGAAAGCATAATCAAAGCATTTAGGGTTAGTAAACACTAAAAACTCAAGAAAGAAAGATCAATTACACCCATACTCAATAAAATTAGAAAGTAATGCTTGAAAGATGACAAAAAAAATTGATAATTCAATTCAAAAGATGTAAAACATTACAAACCTATAATCTTGTTGTTGGATTATTCTCTATTGATATATGGATTTCTCTATTATGCATAACCCATGTTGCAAAAGGTTGGATTAATGATCTTGACTCACAATTATGATGCTCAAATGTTCAAATTTCTCTCAAATAGGTCATGAATTCCTTATGAGAATTGTAAACGATTTTGATGAAGATGAAGGCTTCTTTTATAGAAATGCATATATCTGGTCAACGGTGGAGATTGAAGATGAAGATCGACAACTAAGAGTGAATCAGGGAGATCAAGGGTGGAGGATTAATGAGAGCTCAAAAGATCCCTGATTTTAAGGAAATTGGTTAAGTATATTTTGGAGGGAAGATATCTTGAAAATGGAATATGCCATATGCAAGTTGGAGGAAAATTAGTAATTAAATAATTAAATAAATTATTTAATTGTAAGGTGAGAGGAAATGTCAAGATTTAATTATATAATTCAAGATTATTTAATAATGTGTGAGAGAGAAATTTAATATTTAATTAAATAATTAGAATATTATTTAATAAATATGGGAAGATAGAAATTGAATTTAATTAAATCATCTAAAATTATTTAATCAAGGTGAATTTTGGTGAATTAATCAAATAAAATCAATTATTCAATTAATAGAGGAAATTAGAGATTTAATCAAATAATTAATAATTATTTAATTAAAATTAAGGAATTAAGTGATAATGAGGAAAATGATGTTAATTAGGCAAATATGAGTGTGTGACATGTTTAGACAATTTTAGGTGTCTATACTTCCATACCATGGTGTTATAAGGCATATATGTTTGCACTTGACCTTTTTGATCACATACTTGGCATTAATTAATACCCACATTTAAATATGTCCATACCCGATCACATTTGAATTTACCTCATTCTATCTGTTAATTAAATAAATAATATTTATTGACTTATTTAATCCATCATTATTTCATTTATATTTATTTAATTAAATCTAACCTTGGCCCCCAAAACCTCCAACTAAAAAAATTAATTAATACCCACTTAATTAATTTATTCAGGCTAATTAACCTTCATTACCATTTTCTTATTAATTAATTCCACCTCACCATCTATTCTTGTTCATTCAATCCTAACCCTTGAATCCATCTACATGGATCAAGATCTAAAATTGTCATCATGTGGCAAGTGTCCTACCTACCTATCCTACCCCTTGCTCACACATGTGTGAGAATGTCTCACACATGTGAAGCCACCCTACCCTTACACATGTCATTTTCCCTAGTCATCCTACCTCTTAGATATGTCTCTTTCATGTTCTTCCCAATGTGTGCTCACACATGTGTGAGCACAACTTGCTCTTACACCTCTTTTTGTAGATTTTTGGAAGGATGAATGGAGGGTTGAGGTTTTCTTGTGACATGATGGAAGCATGTAAGTATGATATGTTGGCATGGGGAAGAGAGCAAGGTGTGCTCACACATGTGTGAGCACACATTGGGAAGAACAAGAAGATGACATGTAGAATCAAAAGTGGCAAAGTGTAAGAGGTGTAGGCTTTGGAAGTGTGACAAATAGGAAGAAATGGAAAGTGTAGGGTGGTTTCATGGGGAAGAGGATCTCACACATGTGTGAGCATTTAATAGAAGAGGTCAAAGGATGAATTGGAGATGGAAAATGACATGTGCATGCAAATCTTTAAGAGGGCTTGTAGGACACATGTCACATGTCTACAAATTTGGGGAAGTGGGAGGACTTAAAAATTGGAAGAAATGTTAATGAGAATTAGAACATGAGTTAAGTTAATTAATCACATATTTATTTAACTTAGTGGCAATAAATGTAAGGTTAAATTAAAATGAATTATTTAATTAACTTTTGAAGAATAAAATATTTAATTAAATGCGTCGATAGAAGATAATTAAATTTGATTAATTAAAAATAATAATATAATTGAATTAATTATGAATTAATAGAAACATTAATTATGTTCTAACTAAGAAGAATTAATTTATTTGATTAATTAAAAAATGCTTTGATGGATGCCCATACTCATTTACAACCACGTGGAGGATGCTCTCGCAAAGGATGTCAAGCCTAGATTTACACATGCCATTCGTATTTGCTAAATACTTCTAATATTTCAGATTTTTCTATAGTTTGAAATTTTTGGAAACTCATGCGATTTAGTTATAGTTGAGAGTCAAAAAGCTCTTTTGAGATTCTAGAATTTTTACAAAACTTTTGAGATTTGAAAGATAATTTGCATTTTAAAAATTGATGATATGTAATTTGGCATTTTAGATTTGTTTTAAATCTTACAAATTAAATATTAACTTATATTTTCATAAAATTTTCATGTAATTTTAATCTACAACAATGATTAAAATATTAATTTTTTTAACATTTAAAATTTAAATATCAAAAATAATGATTTAATGTTAAATTTTAATTTTGATTTAGAGAAAATTTAATTTTAAATTAATTAAATATTAAAATTGAAAAATTTAAATATGTTTTTGCAAGCTTGTGGATTCAACTATGTATGTTTTTGTGTTGACATTTCGGATCACACTCGGTAATCCATAATCAGAGAGAGAGGAACAAATGGATTGTAGAAAACTCATCCCAAATTTAAATATGATTTTTTTTTTCAAATTTAAACTTTAAAATTGATAAAAATGTTAAAAAGTTTAAATTTTAATTAATTAAGTTGAAACCTTTTAATATTCAAATTATGAATTCTTATTGCAACACAAGATGCAACCAATTACCACATAAAAACTATTATGCAACATGAGACACAACACGAAGATGCATTCACATGTAAGAGGAAAGTTGTGACATAATCACAAATGCGACAAGTGACAAAATGTGACATATGACAATGATGCAATGACAAAGTATGACAAAATATATGATGCAACAAACAATTAAAAGCCATTTTGCAATGATTAATCTCACATGACCAACAATAGAGGGAATACCATCAACATATTTCATCAAAAGAAGGGTCCCTAATTTAGAAAAAATAAGGGCATGTAGTGAGGGGTCACAATAAATGCCCTATCTTGCCTAAACACAAATAATAAAATTCTTTTAGAACTAAAGTCCAAAAAAATGCAAAAGTAAAAATTTTACACAAAGGAACACCTCATTGATAGCCAAGATCATATTGAGTTCTAATATTGATCATTAGTTTTCTTT
>VDFB02173187.1:0-23116 GCA_007258455.2 Sequoia sempervirens | reverse complement strand
GAACTTGTCCGCTTCAACTCCTCATTTCGCTGAGTCATTCTATGAGCCGCCTTTATTTGGCAAGCTGGCTCCAGGAATCAAGTCAATCTAATGACTGATCTTCCTTATTGGCGGTAAACCCTTAGATATATTATCAAAAACAATATCCTAAAACTCATCCAACATCCCAGAAACTTCTTCTGGAACCTTCTCACTATACTCATTACTCATTCTAGGAATCAATGCATAACACACATGCTCATGCTTCATACTTTCTAAAAAAATTCTTCCGTCTACATAACAAATTCTAGCACTACTGCATACCTTTTCTTCGGTCTCCTTTAGGGGTTTCAACTTGTGACGAACCCCATCCTTTGTCAAGGAATAAGTGTTTGCATGGCCATCATGTATAGCTCGCCTATCAAACTGCCACGGCCTCCCCAACAACATGTGACATGCATCCATGGGGATGATATCACAGAGTACCTCATCATGGTAGCTCCCAATCTTGAGCTTTACTAGGCACTGCTCATTGACCAAAACTTTGTGGTCTTTCTACAACTAGGCAATCTGATACGGATGCGGGTGCCCTTCCCTCTTCAGCTTCAACTTTGTGACCATCTCCTCTGACACCAAATTATCAGTGCTCCCACTGTCAATAATGACATCACAACATTTTCCTTCACACTTGCACCTTGTGCGAAACAGATTTTCCTTTGTTCTAGTTCCTTTTCTTCATTCACTAGGGCTCTCCTAATCACTAGGGTTTCTTCCCTTTTAGCATCATCTGAATGTTCAGATTGGGTCTCCTCATCTGCATGTGCAACCCTTCCATAACCTTCTGGCCTTTTGTCTGCCCTTCCTTGATGTTGTGGACATTCATAGGATCGATGCCCTTCTTCACCACACTGGAAACACGTTCCTCTAAAACCACCTCTTCCAGATCCTTGTCCATATCTCCCTTGTCCTCTACCTCTTTGATCACCACTATTTTGATCACGAGGGTGGTAGAAGTTGTCATTCCTTTGGCTTCGGCTGGTACCCATATCTTCACTTTTCTTTTCATCATCATTTTGGCTTCCTGAAGGTCTTCCATTACCCCTTCCGCTTTGACCTCCTCGTCCTTTTTGCTTGCCATCGAATCTTTTGTTTAGCTTCTCTTCCACCTTTAGAGCAAACTGATACACATCGTCAATGGTGGTCATTCTTACTAGGCTTCACTCCTCTTAAATGCTTGGTCGCAACCCATTAAGATATCGGGCTACCTTCTCCTTATTGGCCTCTGTGTGACCCGTTATGATGATTATCTTGTGAAAATCTTTAGTATATTCTTTCACAGATCTACTTCTTTGCTTCAACCCTTGTAATTTCTTCAACAGATCTAACTCGTAGTCCACTGGTATGAACCGCTTCTTCAGTTTCTCTACCATGCGATCCCATCTGGTGATCTTGACTTTTCCTCTTTGATTTCTTTCCAATTGGACCTCTTTCCACCAAATACCGGCATGGCCCTTTAGCTTCATTTTTGCAAACTTAACCCGATCTGGGTCCTCTATTTCCTCATACTCAAAATATTCTTCTAGCTCATTGATCCAATCGATCAACTCTTTTGGGTTCAAACTTCCAGAATAATTAGGGACTTCTGCTCTGGGTCTTTTCCCGATCTTCAAAATGGCCCTTATTAGCTGCATTTGGTCTTGATCAATTGCTTCTTCTTCCTCTTCTACATCTGAACCTTGTTCCTCTCCTTCATCCTCACTTTCTTCCCTCAGGTTTAACCCTCTTCTCAACTGCTCTTGTAATGCATCAACCTGTCTCTGGAGGGCTGCCAGTGCATCTCTTCCACCAGCATCTTTGCCGCCTCGACCACCTCTGGCACTACTATGCCTACCAGGCATCACTCTTGGAGGCATCTTTCTTGACCTCAACCCACAACCACAGTCCTGGTGTGAACTGCCTCACGATCGGTGATCTATCCACACACTCAAGAAAAACTCACTCTGATACCACTTGATGAGGGCGCAACCCGAGACACAAAAAATAACCCACAAACAAGAGAATAATTTTATTATTCAGAAAATGGAGCTTCTTACATGCAGAGGATCTCAAATCCCTAAGTTCTACAACACATGCAAGCTACATAAAGCTACAAAATAACCCTTTCGCAATATGCGAGCTTGTCCCCCAAAAGTTACCCAAAAATTAGAAAACCCGCCCATAAATAGAGCTCCTCATTAGTTTGGAGCCAAAACAACATTCAAATTGAGTTTAGGTGGTTTGGCGCCAAAAATTTATAACATGAAGTTCAAATTTCAAAAGAGCATTTGCAATGGTATCTTCTAGAAAGTGCGCCAACTTCCCGGGGCCATAACTTTTGATCCGGGACTTCGATTTGTGAACTATTTGAACCGTTGGAAAGGTCCCAAAGTCAAGAATGCGCTTGAAATTGGCTATGCCAATTTTGGCAAGTTTCGAGGCCGATACGAGAGCTCTAAGTGCCTCAAATCCCACTCGAAAGATTTTCAGGTGTAAATCTGGGAAACTAAAACTGCAATATCTTTCAACCCATGAACAGAAAATAAAAACCATAAATTGAGAATTTCATTATGACGAAAAGGGTATCCAAAAATGTAAAAAATCTAAAAATTGAGAAACTTGAAATTTAACTATTTTTGGGTGATGCAAGATTGCCCTTACACCACTGGATGCTCCTGCATCATAAAATAATCCTAATAATCCTTTATTAGGCTCCCAAAGCATATATATACTACTCAAAACTAATTCCCTACAAGGCCTCAAATGGTAGTCACATTATTTTTGTAAGGTGTTCAAAAAGACTAAAAGTTTCCCTAGAAAGACCTAATTAAGGAATAAAAAAATGGAAAGTGTCTACCTCATTGTATGTTGACCTTTCCCATATAAAAAGATCATGGAAATGCTAAATGAGTTGATATAATAATTTTTAAGAATAAAGGCACAAAATTCATAACACTAATCCTAAAAGAAACAAGAAAGGCAATGAATAAAATCTTCCTAGTTATTTTGAAAGAAACTTTAAAAGGTTCTAAATCCCCTTCACACCCCTTTCTAAATGAAGATAAAATAAATAAGTTACCAAATATTTCTTAGAGTTTAAGGTGGTGATTTTAATATGATTTGAGAATAAATAATATAAATTAGATGAAATCAAGTTTTGCTGTAAAGGTGATGAATTTTGGGGGAATAAGATGAAAATAATTTTGAACCTAGTTGACTCATTAAATGGCAATAAGATAGATTTTAAAGGGGATTTATTTAAAAATATGTAATAGTTAGATATGTACTAATACATTATATTCTCTATTATATAGTTATTTCTTCCATAAACATTTCTTACAATCTTATAATTTATTAATAATAGTGATGTGTGCATCCCTAGACATTCTTTAATAACCACACTATTAATGTTTATATTTTTACTAGAGGATACTCTAATTGAAAAGCATGTAAAGAGGAAGGGTTAACCTTGATATTAATGCAATGAAAGGTGGGATTATCTTGATGGTATCAAAGTTATCTTAAAGATATATTGAAGGTTTTTCTTCTATTCCTGAACACATTTAGTGAAATATAATGAATATGTGCTATCCTAGAAAAATATGTATAGCATTAAGGATAAAATTTAGACTTTAAGTTGAAAGAAAATGTCAAATATTTAGAATAAAAATGGTGGGGATGGAATAAAAGCTTCAAGAATCTCCCTGTAATAATTAATTGCAATAATAAATGATTAAAACTAAACACGAATGGATATGTCACCAATAATTTTTAGATAAAAGGACTAAAATTAGAGCCAAGATATCTTAGTTCAAGTATCAAGATAAAGGTATCAAATTCTTATTCAATGTAAACATAGTTGAGTTTGATAGATAAAAAGTTGGCCCCATTAATACTAGGGGAGCATTGTCTAATGAGATTAAGTTGACACTATTCAATTTTTAGAAGTTAGAACCCTAACATTTATATGAGGCTTGAAAAATAGAACCTTATTAGGAAGAGTAGGAGAGGAGAAATGAACCCATAATAATTATACTTATACAAATAAAAATAATAATAATGTTTAACCATTTCAAAATGTTAAATTTGTTTCACTATGGTGATTAATAGCTAATTTGTACAAGGAGGCCACAATTTATAGGGAAATGAAGACTACATAAGAGGAGAATTTATTAACATAGTAGCTTGGTTGTAGTTGTTTCTTTAGCATTAACTATTTTCTCTTTTTTCTTTTGTTGTTGAATATTTTATTTGATCTCTTAAAACTTATCAATGGTACTTGATATTCATAATGATTATTTTCTTCTTTTTCAATTATTATCATCTTAGAAGGAATGCCATTTGAATTTAGAGTAGGGAGAAATGTATTTTTCTTTTAAAGTATTTAAAATATTATATTTATTTGATGGTTCCTTCTTAACCTCTTCCACTCCTTGGAAAAAATTATCCAACCACTTGAATCTCCTTATATTAATCAATTTACTTCTATGATTTATGTATTTGTTTTTAGTTATTTACTCTTTATCCTTTCAATTTATTCATGATATACTTTAATATAGTTATAAGAAGTATATAATAGTTTTTCATAATTGGATATGCCTTAAGAAACTCTTTAAACGTGAAATTATTTGATGAGGGAAGATATAAATTAAGGTTATTCTTTCTTACTTACCTCATGTTCATCCATATTTTTTGTCCATAAATATGTCAAATCAAATTGTATTTTGCAAAGAGGATAGCTATATTTTAAATATTCACTCTTAGTCAAAGTCATTTATTTCTTTGTACAAATTTAAAATTGATTTATGTAATTTAATTTTTAATAGTTTTAACATGGATATATGAAGAATAGTTTTAAATATATATATATAGTAAAGTGGACATATTTTTATATTTTCCTAATACTATAAAATTTAATAATACCTTCATTCCTTCTAATCCTAATAGAACTATTTTATTATACATTTCATTCAAACAATCTAGTTTCTTTCCTCTAAATTTATTCTTTGATTCATACATTTAGTTCACCAACCATTTTTGGAGTAATTTCATAAGACTCAAAGGAAAAATATGAAGAATTTTATCCAAGTTTCCATTGTATGCACCCTAAACTTTATATCATGAATTGTTTGATATAATTTCTCAAATAAATTTGTTAATGAACTGTTTGATATAATGCCTCAAATAAATTTACAATAGTGTTTTTGATATAATACCTCAAATAAATTTGTTAATGAACTGTTTGATATAGGGTGCATACAATGGAAACACTATTTCTATCATACTCCATCAAAAATTACCATGAACTATTTGATATAATGCCTCAAATAAATTTGTTAACGAATTGTTTGATATAAGGTGCATACAATGGAAACACTATTTCTATCATACTCCATCAAAAATTACCATGAACTATTTGATATAATGCATCAAATAAATTTGTTAATGAACTGTTTGATATAATGCCTCAAATAAATTGGAGGTGCCCTTGTAGAAATGTATGCAAAATGTGGAAGCATAGATAGGGCATGTTAATTTTTTGACAAAGTAGAAATGTATCATAGAAATAGTGTATGTTGAAAAGGCTTTAGAAAATTTCAAACAAATGCAGTTTCAATTCAACAAATTTGAAAAATTTCACATTTAGGGTTTAGAAATTTAACAAACAAACGCATTTTGAAGTCTATGAAATTTGAATTTGACAAACTTGGTACTCAATATGCAAGTTGGGTTGATGAACTATGGAGAGATGAAGTCGAGTTTGTTCGCCATTTGCAGATCATGTTCGTCGTTCACCGCACGCACAGAGCACAGGGAAAGCAGAAAAAAGCGAAAAATGATAGTGACAAGTTCTTTCTTTTTTTTGTCTTATTTGAGGGGGTTCAGTCGAACCCATGTTCAACTAAACCCCTTAAAATATTAATTTTTTTGTTTATGTTTTGGGGGTTCAGTCGAACCAATGGTTTGACCGAACATACATGTTAGGTCGAACATAAAAGGTGGTTCAGCCGAACCATTGAGTTTGACCGAACCCGTTGAGTTTGGGGAAAGGAAGAAAAATGAAATTTCCTTCCTCATAAAATTTGTAAACCACTATTGTGGTTTGACCCTTGATCATGAAGATCGAGATGACTTTGATGATGTTCATGATTTACCCGTACTTGAGAAGGAATATGAGCCCCTTTATGAAGGCTCCCAAACAACTCTTCTCTCTGTTGTATTATTGTTGGTGAACTTGAAGGTTATAAATGGTTTATACAACATAGAAATCTCACGGATGTTGAGGTATGTCATATATGTCATTTTTTCATCTATTTTAATTGTTGTTAGTTCATCACTAGTAAATAAAGGATGAAATATGTACCATTAATATTCTTTATATTAACAAATTATTTTTTGTTGTAGATTGATGAGTGAATTTTTGTTACCACCATCAAATATTTTACCTCGCTCATACCAAGATTTATCTAGCATTATGAAAGATATTGGAATGGAGTATCAAGAAATAGATGCATGTCTCAATGATCATATTCTATATCATAAACAACATGAATTTGCAAAAGAATACCCAGAATGTCATATTAGTAGATATCAAACAAATCAACTAACAGAAAAGGTGTCTCACAAGTTTCTTCATTAAATTCCCATTATTCCATGTATGCAACAATTATTTAGGTTTGAAAGCTTAGTGCAATTTATGGATTACCATGCACGGAATAAAAGTGGAGATAACATTCTTTGAATGCATATGGATGGTTTTTCATTTAGGGACATGGAGGAGAAATGGCCACACTTTAAAGAAGAACCTCATAATCTCAAGTTTTTATTGGCAGCGGACGGTGTCAATCCATTTGGAGAGTTGAGATCTATTTACTCGGTGTGGCCTATTTTTGTTATCAACAATAACATTCCTCCATGGATGGCAATAAAGAGGGAGCACATAATGTTGGCAATGATTGTTATAGGTATTTTTTTACATCAATTTTCTTTAATGTAGTAGCATCTCATTTTTCTTATTTGTTGCATAATGACTTATATTTTTTTCATTTAATAGTCATGTACATTAATTTATATATATTGCAGTAAAATGGTTATAATAATTATGTAATGTTTATGTTCATTCAACTAGGTAAGTACCAAGTTAAAGATATGAATGTATATATTGAGCCTCTTATCGACAAGTTACTAAAGTTATGGAATGGTGTCACTATGTATGACATCTCTAGACCAATAGAACTAAGACAATTCCAATTCCATGCAATGCTTGTATGGACAATTCATGATGCCCCAAGGCTAACACATTTTTCTAGTATATTATAACGTTTGACTGCGCTTTAATAATATTTAATTTTATGAAGTAGATATCATGCATGTTTTTTAAATAATCTATTAATTATATATAATTATAAAAATTGACATATTTAATCCAATTATATTTGATCTTGTAGGTATTCAAACAAAGGGGAAATTTGCATGTCCAATTTGTGGTCCAAAGATGAAATCTCATCGTTCAACAAGTTTAGGAAAGTAGGTGTTTGATGAGTATAGGCACTTCCTCACAGAAATCATAAGTATTGAACTACCGAAAAACATATTTTCAATGGGAAAGAAGAGACTACATCAAAACCACAAAGAATGACACCTCACCTATGGAAGTTGGAATATAATAGAATTAATCGTCAACGTTATACATTGGATCAAATTGTTTATCTATCATATATGATATGTTTGGAATTTATATTTTTATATTGTGTTGTGTTTTCTCATGCTATAATTGACAATGATTGTCGTTGTTAATTTGTTTAACTTATATGCTTCATGAAGGTCGTCAAGGCATTAATGGTTGGCTTCCACAGGGACTGAAAAATTATCCTAGACAATTTAGTAGATTGCCCTATTATGAGTAGCTACAAATTGTGCATTTTTTTGATACAATGCATATAAGAAAGAATATAACAAAAACATTATGGAAAATATTAGATAGAAGGCATGACAGAAAAAATTATCAAAATTTGTAGTGACATTCAAGAAGCCAATCATGCAATAAAAAATGCCATTCAATTAAATAGCGATGGAGACCAAATTAATATAAGTGCCCTTCCTTGGTTATTAACGGAGCAACAAAGCAATGCTATTAAAGAATTCATATAAATAATTTGATTTCCCACATGATTTGCTGCGAACATAAACAATATCATAACAAAGAAAGGTGAATTTAGGTCAGGGATGAAAATGCATGATTGGCATACCTTCATTAAGGTAATTATTTTGGTATATTATATATATATATATATATATATATATGTATACTGCATGTACTTTTCAGTGTATTATGTTTACTACTTTTGAAAAAATAATGAAAAGATCATTTTATAATTGTTGCAGTGCATTCTACCTCTATCTCTCCCAAACAACTTTGACAATAATGTCAAGCAAGTTATATATGATCTTGGAAAATACATGAGGTAAGTAGCAATATTTTTTCAATTCATTGTATAAATATTATAATTTTCATTTGTTTTACTTGTTATGTAATATATTGTATATTTTTGTTAAATCTCAATAATGTATTTGCGCCTTGAATCACTTGTAGATGGTTGTCATCTAAAGAAATCCATAAAGAAGATATAAATTATTGGAAGACAAAAATTCCTTGTCTAATGTGTGAAATGCAAAAGTGTCTACCTTCGACATTTTTCAATGCATAAGAACAATACCTCATACACAAAGTTGAGGAGATTGAATTGTGTGGACATATACACACAAGGTCAATGTGGATGGTTGAGAGGCACTTGAAATTTTTGGGTTAGACAAAGAGCACATCCTGAGGGTTCTATGGTGGAGGGATATATGGTATACTAGACCATGGTGTACATTACTGAATATCTTCCTAAGTTTGTAGCAAAGATCCATGTAGATCGCATTTGGGATCCCAACTCCATTAACAAATTTGAAGGGGAGTGCCTAATGGGAAAAGGTAGATTGAGGAAAGTGAGAAGTAATTATAAGATGGTCATGGAGATTAATTAGAATACATTTTACATTTGGTTTTTATGTATATTGTACTTATTTAATTATTAATCTTCGATATACATCAATTATAAATTAAGGTCGTATACCATGGTAATTAACTAATTATACGTCGTTTGTGAATTTTAATTTTTTTTATATAGTTGGTTGAGAGTGGGATGCACTACATTTGTACGTCGCAAACAATCTTGATTGGATGACGGTATGGATTGAATGATATCAACAATTTGGTCACACATTAACATGGGAAGGTGTGGCTTCATTGGTTAAAGAAGCTCATCGTAATGGATATTCCAATGTTACACCAAGGGAAATTGATTTAGCATATGGTTTAAGAGATAAACAGGTACATATAAATATATTAATCACCCATATTATTTAATTATTTTCAATTATATTGATGTATATATATGTTGAGATTTTTTTCTTTGCATACATTTGGCCAAGAATAAATATGTTTATCAACTAACGATATTGCAATAATTTTTACATGTTTGACATATTGCAAGTGAAACACCACAAGGCTATGTGGTGCAATAGTCATAAATTTTGAATCAAAAAGTTGGAACACACAAAGAAAACTTGTGATTCTATGATAATTGTAGTCTTTCAGGTGACTAATGTTTCATCTAGAAGTGGCATACATCCAGAAGTCTCAGAAAATCAATACTATGGGACTTTGGATGATATACTTGATTGTGACTTTAAGTCCTTCAAATTAGTTATGTTTGTCATCCTATGGTATAGGCTATGATTGAATGAAAATGATCCTAAGAGAACTGTTATTCAACATGATAATGGATTTACCATGGTTAATACAAGGTCAATCGAGCGAGTTGGAAATGAGCCCTATGTTCTTCCAAGCCAATGTGAGCAAGTATTTTACTTAGAGGTTCCAAATAAACTGGGTTGGTCATTTTTTGTTAGACATGATCCAAGAGGAAGGTTGATAAAGTATAATGTGGTGGAAGAAGAAGATACCAAAGAACTAGAAGATGATGTAGATGATGATCAGGATCAACAGTTAGTTGATGATGTGCCTGATGAAGATGTCGAAGAGGAGGAACTAGATCATGATGATGTAGGAGTTAATGTTCATGAAGATGATTTCTATGTGTATGATGACATTATTGAAACTAATATCAATGATGATGATGATGATGATATGACCAATTCTTACAATGTCGAATTTGGATTGGATGATACAGACAAAGAGTTGGATGAAGAAGAAGATCAATGACATTGAAATGTATGAGTTATACGATTGTATTATCTAATTGATATTAATTTCTTGATAGAATTATATTTGACTTGTGTGGTTATAACATAATTAATTCATGATGTTTTTATTTTTTATGCCATTACATAATTAATTCATGATGTACTTTTTAATGTTTAATTTCAATTCATAATGTTACAACTATTGTAGCTCTCCTATAATTTTCCATATGATCATAATGAATAGTGTTTTGGGAAATTTCATGAAAGATGACACATTGATTATAGTAGTGAAATAATTGCAAAGTCGTTTATATTTTTTAGACCAATCACCCTTTGTAATTTCATTTTTAGGATCATCTCCAATTTGATTACTAGGACACATAAGGTAGGATTTGATTGGCTTATCTTGGAGGAACATTGTGGCTTTGTGTAATGTGAGCAAATTTTGGATGGGGTAGTGGTGCAAGAGCACCTACACCTCATCTTCTATGCTTAATCATGTGATGATAATTAGGGAGGTCAATAGGTTGTTTTAGGCATTTCAAGAATATTTTATTGTGAATAAGGTCACTCAAGACCATTAGTCATGTTCTAGGTGAAGTTTTGAGTTATGAGTTTGAGTCTTGCACTAAAGAGTTTTGTAGCCTTTTTAAGGAAAATTGGAGAATTTACATGTAAAAGGGTGCAAGGTTAGTGTCATGTCAATAATAAGGCTATTATCAAGCCACTATCATGGTCTTAGAGGTATCCTAGGAGTTTCAATGCATTTGAAATGTCAAAAAATTAAAACATTTCAATAGTGATGTTAACAACCTTGAAATTAGTGTGTTTTATGTTTCATGTGATCATAAAAGATTAAAAATTCAGTTGTAGAGGTGTTTTTTCCATGGTTGATGTGTAAAATCATTTAAAAGGCATAAATTTATCATTTTAAAGGTTTTTGATGGTTGAGGATTTAAAATACAAGCTCTTGACAATTGAAAATCTATGTTTTTCTTCAAAATTTCTGTATTTTTCCTATTTTGTAGCACTATACGGTCACATACAGCCATATTTTGATGTGAAATAAATTCCATGTCATGAATATATGTGTTAGCTTTTATTTTAATCTGATTTGAGGGCTTAAAGCGTTGATTTGAATTAGAAATCTTCATTTCTTTGCATACAACACGGTTACCATATTTTTGAGGGTTTTGTAGTCCAAACATGATATAAAGGGGCTCTTACACTTTTTGTGATTATTGTAGCTTGTGTAAGAGGCCCCATGGATACTATTGTAATTGTAGGATGTATGAATATGGAATAGGATGATAAATAAAGAAGATATAGTTGTTGTCCTCAAGAGTTTTGTGAAGAAAAGCATGTGAAATGAGAGGTTTAAGCCTAGGTTTCAACAAAATATGTATGGGAGATTTGATTGTATGAACTTTTATCCATTTTTAGACCTAATGGGTTGTGTTTGAGTTTTTTTTGAGGTCTAGGAGGTTTTTGAAGTAGGAGATTCAATAAACCCTCATGATTTTGGCCTAAAACAAGGGTTTTTGGGTTTGGCAAGAATTCGAACGTACAAGTGGAATCCTTTTTTGGATTTGGAGGTTTTGAGGCTGTTATCTCTCAAAAATGTAGGTAAGAATACCTCAAGAGGTTTCCAATCTCTTGATACATTTTAGGTTAACAAACAAGGCCAAATGATTTGAACCTTCTTCTCTTCAAGTGTTGTCAAACCTAGTTGGGTCTACCTTTGCGAACTAAGCAGAATTAAGTGATGTGATTTTGTTTATAAAAATATATTCACAATGGAAATCTTATAGTGAAAAAATATAATCCTAATAAAGTATATGTGTAATATTAGAATAGGTTCAGTTAACAGATGTAAAAAATAAAATGGATAAACTAAAAGATGAAATGTGTGAGACCAGTGTCTTGTTGGGTGTATAGAGTCTAATGAAGATCTAGAAAAGTGTAATCTATAATGGAAATAATTCAAATTTTTTGGCATATAGATGTAGTTTATAACTTGTATAAACGTGCAAGTAAATGACTGACAAACTCTACTTGAGATAGAATGATAATCCTAGTTATGTGATTCTTCTTATTGAACCAATTAATACTCTTTAGTTACTGTGATTGACTAGAAGGGTTTAATTTTTGCTTGAAAGAACCAGATAATCACATCAAACAAATATAGCAAATGTGTATCGGTAAACTGAATAAATGCTTGATATATCAATTTAAACAATAGAAAAGCATCAAAATGGAGACAACCAGATGACTGTATAATTCCACAAACAGTTGATACCAAGATTAAGCCACAAGTTCAAACATCTTCATTAACTTCATCAAAATTCATACATGCATCTAAGTCTTTTAAAGGAAAGTTTCATTGCAAACTATCTACTGTATCTTTCTCCTATCTGCCTATATCTATTTTACATTATGAAACAAATATAAATATATCAAAATCGTGAAAGGACACGTCCTTTCATAAATGTCTTTTGCTTAACAAGAATAACAAACTAGAAATTATGCTCTATTAAGCCATAAATGGATGTTTGACAGATAATTTAGGTAATCTTTCCACTCATGTGTATCAGCATCCTCCTGTGCATTCCTTATGGCTATCTCTATTTTGAACATCTTCTCATTCTATTCACATGCCCTGTCCATTGTTAAATCATTTCTTGTGGCTGTCTCTAGAATTGTTTGCACCATCGTCTTGCATTCCTTGATCCATTTGTCTTTTCCCTTTATTTCCCCTCCATCTTCTAACAGCATTGGTACTCCCTTTTTTTGTGACATTGATCATCCCCTGCTCATCACCTTGAAATTCTTCATGGAAGTCTTTATGTTTTTTCATTAAATGGTTGGTAGTATCAATAGTTATGTTATCAAGAGCATCCCTTTGGTTTATTTCCTAGAACTTCTCGCAGATCCTGCCATCTATCCTCTTATGTTCTTGTATTGCAGTAAAATTGTGTGAATGTGCTCCCCAGAGCTTACTCAACCAAGTCATTAAATCGGTCTGCCTCTTCCTTATTATTGCAGTGAGTGCATCACATTTACCTTGTGAGTACGCATTTGATTCTTCCAACTGATCTCTTGCCTGGGAGCTTTCACCATGAGTCAATTGCTTTGTGGATCCGAACGTGATTCCCATCATGTCCTTCAAGTGATCATTTTCTCTAAGTAGTCTCTCTTTATTCATCTTATACATTTATTTTTCCTTGATTAGCATTTGGATTTGGGCTTTATTTAATTTGGCCACATTAGTGCCAATTTTTGTTGTAGCTATTGGATCAACCTTACCAGCTTTTAACGTCATTACATGTCTTAAATCATTTTCAGTATTGATTACAATAGATTTCTTGTGTGGAGGATATAGGGCCCATATCATAAGTGATCCCTCATCTAGGTTATAATTAGACCCTGCATAAATCTTTGTTACCCCCTCAGGAGTGAGTTTATGTGTGGCTTTACTATTCTTCAGAAAACTATCAAAAACCAAAGTAGAGTTCAAATCCAACCCAGGAAAGATCATGACACCTGCATCTTCTAATAATTTCCTTCATTTCTCATGGGTCATGCTCTTCATTTCTTTTTCCACACTTGATTTTAAGTTATTCAGTAGTTGTTCCTCATTACTTGGCATAATATTCTCTATTGATTCCCTTATTGATTTTCCTTTTAATTTGTACAAAAAGGTTTTAAATTATGAGGTTTTAATGAATTCATCATCAACCACAAATGATTTATATGCTATCTACCTTGTGTCAGTATCTGCACTCTCTTCAATATCTGGTTCCCTGGGAACATACTTGTAGTTTTGAGTTCTCAATCTAGAAATTTTATCAATTGTACTACTAGGCCTACCATCACCAGATGCCTCTTCATCAAAAGATAATAGTTCTATATCTTGCAATCCCCTATTATACTCATCAACAAATTTTTCTACTTCCTCTTCTTCCAAATTCCTGATCAAGTCATCATACAGATCGGGTATGTGATTATATCCTCCCAAGTTTATTTTATTTTTGGAAAAATCAATATACCCTTCTGGATCAAATCCTTTTCGTGGTGGACCCTCCTTCATGTTGTATTGCAGCATTTTTTTTAGAACCATATCATATCCATCCCTTGTTAATACAGTGAAATCATTGAAGCATAATGTACTAGGCATAAATGCCTACTTTTCGAAAGAACTCATACTCATAACATCTGAATAGTCTAGTTGCTTAACAATCTCCAAATATGCAATCCTATCAGGCACCGTCTTGGGTAGAATGAAGGATGCATCTTCAAATCCATATACTCTTATCATGGTCTCATCTTCTAGATAGTACTAGTGTCCCCAATTGTGGTTGACAGGTACATTGAAATCCTTAAGCCTTAAAAACCTTTTTATTTCATTGGACAATGAGTATTCACAAGGATGATTGTAAAATCTGTACAGTGGTTTCACAAAAAACTCTTCAAAACGTAGATAACAAGAATTAGCAAATCTACAATCCCAAGTGGCAATCCAGATTGTAATAATAATAACCTTATAAAATTGTACAACCCTCAGATTTTCAGGCCACATCTGCAATTCTTGTCCATAATAAAGTATCATATGCATTAGGATTCAATAAGCATCCAAGAGCAAGATAGGAGCTCCACTTTTTATTGCCATTAGTCTTGAATCAAGTACTTTAAAGATGTGTGAAGCATAATCAAAAAACCTTGAATTATGACATTGGATGTCCGTTGCAATTACCATGGGTACAATTGACATGTGCTCAGGGACCTCCATTCCTAGCACTTGACACACTGAAAAATATGTGTATTGTGTTGGTGTGGAGCCTAATTAGTCTCCAAGTGGGAGATTGTTGGTATGTGGAAACTGGTCATGCTAAAGAAAAAAAAATGACTGTAGAACCCTAATTTGGAAGCTTCTAAGCTTGTTAAAAAGGGGTTCGGATGGGGGTTACAGGATGATGAAAAGCATGATTATTTGCAAGATTGTAATAGGTTTTTGCACTGGAAAATAAAATCATTGGATGGCTACGGTTTGGTGGATGTAGCTTAGATTGGGTGAACCACATTAAATTCTTTGTGTTATAATTTATTCTATGCGTGTTTTAGTTTCTCTGATTATTAATTAAATATGCATTTAATTGTTAGATATATGTCTTTCTAACCTTAACAAGTGGTATCAGAGCGGGTTGTGTTTCAATTATCATCTGTAGGAAGGTCTCACGGTTGAGTGGGAGTAATGTCAGATGAGGGTAACAAGGTTGAGAAGTTTAATGGGAAAAACTATCAATTATGGAAGATGCGGATGGAGGACTACCTCTATCAGAAGAATTTATGGCAGCCATTGGAAGGGAAAACCAAGAAACCCTCAGCAATGTCTGATGAGGACTGGGATATTTTGGATAGAAAGGCTCTTGGCAGTATTTGTTTATGCCTGGCACAATCGATGGAATTCAATATTACAATAGCAAAGACAACTCAAGAGTTGATGGAAACCCTGGTGAAGTTATATGAAAAGCCTTCTGCTTTGAATAAGGTATTTCTTATGAAGTATTTATTTAATATGAAAATGGTAGAAAGTGGGTCAATTAATGATCATTTAATAAGTTTAATACAGTCACCAGTCAATTAACTTCTGTAAAAGTAAACTTTGATGAAGAATTTAGGGCTCTTTTGATTTTGTTTTCTTTGCCTGAAAGCTGGAATAGCTTGGTAATGGCTGTTAGCAATTCTATTTCTAGTTCAAATACATTGAAATTTGATGACATTGTTGGTGTTATTTTGAGTGAGGAAATTCATAGGAAAAGCTCAGGTGGAACATCCACATCAAGCAGTGTTTTCAATGTAGAAAGCAGGGGCAAAATAAAAGAGAGAGGAAATAATTCTAGAAATTGTGGGAATTTATAAGGAAAATCAAAGGACATACGGTCCCAATATAGAGACAAGAGGGATTATTGGTACTGTGGTAAGCCGGGTCATTTAAAGAAAGATTGTTGGTCTTAAAAAAATAAAGGAGACAAAAAGGAAGTAAAGAGGCAAATGTGGTAAGTAATAAATCTAATGAGGATGCTTTGATTCTTTTTGCTTGATAATGTTGATGATTCTTGGGTGTTAGATTCAGGGGCTTCATTTCATGCTACCCCCCATAGAAGTTATTTTCTTGATTATGTCCAAAGGGATTTTGGGCTAGTTTATCTAGGAGATAACGAACCCTGTTGGATTTTTGGAAAGGGAAGAATCAAGATTAAGTTGCAGAATGGGAATCATTGCCTACTACATGAGGTAAGTCATGTTCCAAAGTTAGAAAAAATTTAATTTCAGTAGGGCAACTAGATGATGAAGGTTGTTTTGTTACATTTAGTGGTAAAAATTGGAAGGTCACAAAGGGTGCCTTAGTGGTAGCAAAATGTGTGAAAGTAGGCACCTTATATCTTTGTACAGGTCATACTATTCCTTCTACTTTAATTGTTACAGAAAAAGGTCAATGTTCAGGAACAGTTGCTGCAGTTCAGCAGGTAGAAGATCATACAATTGTTGTGGACTCTAAATCGACCTGTGGCATAATAGACTTGGGCATATGAGTGAAAAAGGTATGAAAGTACTTCATTCAAATAATGTTTTACCAGGTCTAAAATGTGTTAATATGGATTTCTATGAAATTTGTGTGAATGGAAAACAAAGTTTCTCAAGGATGGGAAGCAAAAGAAAGATGAGAAATTGGATCTTGTGCATATAGATGTATGGGGACTCAGCTCAGTATCTTCTCTCAGTGGCTTCGTATTATGTTACATTCATTGATGATGCAACTAGGAAGGTATGGATTTATTTTCTTAGGAAAAAATCGATGTATTTGAAACTTTTAAAAATGGAGAAGCTTGGTTGAGAATGAGACGGGTAAAAGCTAAAATGTCTCAGATTGATAATGGTGGTGAGTATTGGCTGAGTTTGAAGATTATTGTTCCTCTAATGGTATTCGTAGGCGAAAATGGTTTCAAGGACTCCACAGGAAAATGGAGTGTGCATGGACTATGAGATTGCATGTTGGGCTGCCTTTAAAATGTGGGCAGAGACTATAAACACTGTTGTTTATTTAATTAATAGAGGTCCCTCTAATCCTTTGGGTTGTGGTATTCCAAAGGAAGCATGGAAAGGTAAGAAGGTGAGTTATTCTTGTAGACACCTAAAAATGACTAGGCCTGCAAGCTTCATTTTACCACTTTCGTCCTAGCATAATTAAGTCATTTAATTATGTCCTTGGTCCACATTCGACTATTGATTAAATAATTCATAATTATTTAATTAATTCATGTTATTTATTCCTCATGATTATTAAATAAATAAATTTTATTTATTAAATACATCATTAATTGTCTAAGGTCTTCCTATAATTCCCTTTGTCATTTATTTCTTCTTGATTATTAAATAAATAAATTTATTTATTTAATTACGCCACTAATTAAGTCCCCTTCTTTCTAAAATTAAATAGATTCTAATCCTATTTAATTTTTGTCCATTTTCCACTATAATTAAATAATTATTTTAATTATTTAATTATTCATTAGCCTCTTCTCTCATAAATTAAATAAATTTAATTTATTTAATTTAGTCCACTCTCTTGAATTTTGAATTAAATCATCATTTAATTCAAAATAATTCTTTTGGTCACATTCCTCTATAATTTAATAATATCTTTATTATTTAATTATTCATTGGTCACCTAAATTAAATAATTTTATTATTTAATTTCTCCAGCAGCCTCTTTGTCCGTGCCAATCTTATCTTCCAAATCAAATCTTATCTCTTGACATCTCATTTAATTTTCAGCCCTTGATTGAATTATCTCATAATTCAATCTCAACCCTTTATCTTTATCATTTGCCCTAATTTTGACCTAACCCTAATTCATACTACATCTTTCAATTTTGATCATTGATTCTAGGGTATTTGTCATCTTCTCATCCTGGCCACACATTCAAAATTGTAGTTTTTATAAAATGGCAATTTTGTTCTTATTTGGGATCTCATGCTCATTCTATCAACTTAGGTTATGATTATTGTCATTTGCAGTCATTGTCATTTTAGTCTATTGTGAGGTCATTTCTTTTATATAAATCCTTCAACCTTTGCATAGGGCTTTGACATTAGTCTAGGTGCTCATTTGAAATCTGAGGGCCCCATTTGATTTGTTGCAAACTAGAAGGTGTAACAAAGGTGAAGCATGGAAGATGAAGATTTATGGTAACATTGTTCCTTTTATTTTCATGTTGATTTCCTTTGTACTCTATTACTTCAATGGATTTTAATGTTATTGTGCTAACCCTTTAACAAATCTGATTTTTCCTTGATTACATTGGTGAACCCGACATACTTGGACAAATAAAAAACCATTTTTGGAGTTGGTTTCTTCTTGTTGCAGGGCTTGTTTGGTTTTTGTTGTAGGTTTGGCATCATTGTGGACAAAGCCAAAGATTCAACCATAACTTTCAAACGGCTATGTATTTGCTCACAAAAAAAATTTTGCGGCTTGGGGACAACATCACTCACTCTCATTCCAAAAATCAAATTTTTTGGATCTGTTTTTCATTTTTTATAATTATTTTTTTTTTTTTAATAAAAAATTAATTTCAAGAGCAAATAATCAAATTTTTTAGATATGCTTACATTTCTGGAAAGCACTTTGAATTTTAACAGGGGTCTACTCTTTATTTTTTAAATTTGGATGTGCAATTATTAGTCAAAAAATAGATTTTTTGAAATTAGGGTTTAAAACAGATTTGCTTAGATCTCACTCACGGTTGCAGATCTACTCACAAATTTTTTTTTGCAGATTTGGGATGACATCAGACGACTCCAGTAAAAAAATCAAAAATTTTAGTGTTGTTTTGTATTTTTTATAATTTTTTTATTTTTCATAAAAAATTAATTTTTGGTGCAAAACAGCAAATTTTTCTGATTTATTTATATTTTTGGAAACCTCTTGAGATTTTAGACAGGCTTTATTCTCTATATTTTTCATTTTACTGTCAAAAAATTTTCTAAAAATCAGATTTGTTGTGACTAGCTAACTCTCTAATAGTTGTGACTAATCTTTTCTTATAGCATGTGGCGATTCTCATTCGTGTGTCCAAGACCATTGCATATGAGACTACTAATATTCATTGTTTGCAGATTCGCATGTCAAAGAAGGAATAAACAAACTTTGTGCTTGTTTTTTTCTTAGATTAGCAAACATTTGAATTTGGTGCATATAAAAAGAACACATGTCTTCTTTGCTTGATTGTGGTTGTGGAATGGTAGGTGAGTATGCTCTCACTTGGTGAAAACCTTGTGATCAGAAAATCAGACCCATTCTAATCTGTTATTTACCCTGACTTGGTATATCGGAGTATCCTCTCCCCTCGCGCTTTCGAGCGATCTTGGGTGTAAGAGAAACAGTTACCAACTCTAGAAATTGGGCCTGCCTGGGGATTTCATCACCCCAACGCGACTCAAACCGGCAACGGAGCTAAAGCCAAGCTACCCCCGACCGGTATATAAATGTAAACCTTAAGGGAAAACCTAAGGTTGCCGGTGTGGATGTGTCATACAGACGAGTTGTACTCCCTTAAACCCTGTTGAGCTTAACCTCTTCAGGCTGAGTGCCACCATGGTGATAATCTCTGCCCATGTATGGCCACTCGAACGGGGGTCCCAAACTAAAAACTCCTGTGTAGTAAGCCAAAATCCTTCTATTGCTAGCGTAGCACGGTCGGTGTGAAGGCATCCACACTTTCACAGTTTGTAGTAGAGGTGATCAGCTCGCCCATGGGAGTTTCATGGGGGTTGGAAGCTTGGTTGGCCCGAGAAGAGAGTGCACTATAAGGGATGCAGCCAAGCTTTTGAATTCACACGCTACAGATATGTGGTTGCGTGGAATCTAGTAAATATTTTCATGGCCTAACCTAGGATCATGCTTTTCTTATGTGTGTTTGCTTACACTCAAAACATTGTGCTTATCAAGTGCTTGTTGGATTACTCAAACATTATACACAATATTCACAAATCTGGACACAAATAATCAACCTTGGACAACTCAGACTTTTCAACAAGACATCAAAACACAATCTCAGTCCTCATTTTGAACTTAGACTTGGTATTGTCCATCATAGTCCTCATTTGGTATCTAGACTTGGCATTGGTCATTTTCCTTAGTCAACATCTTCATTGTCACCTTAGCATTTGGCATCCTTTCTTGACCAATTTTATCACCTTGCATTAGTCATTTCCCTTAGAAAAACATCATTATCACTCTGCATTTAACAACATCATGACATCCACCACCTTGTCTTCCCTTCGCCAAGATATGGATAGGCTTGCTAGTAAAATTGAATACGAATTACTCTGTAGAGGTCAATACCAAGAAGCCTCAGACTTTAGGAGACAATTTATCCAAGCCAAAAATCAAGGTCCTTCATACCAACAACCCATCAGTCCTAGTCCTCCGTCCATCTACCCTCACTACCAAAATTCACTCGACATAAATCCTACCATTAATTCACAACAAACGTCCACTTATCACCCTTATCCTAACCTTGACAAGGGAAGCCAACTATCAACTAGTCCATTCCAAACCTCCACGTCATATTCTAACCCTTCACCTATCAATCCCATCCAAGTCTACATGCCTTATCAACCATCTACCAACACATGTCACGTCCCCACATCATACCATATCGATTCGGCCCAAGTCTCCACGTCCCATTTTAGTCAACCTTACTCCAATCCAGTCCAAGTCCCTATATCATTACCAACTAATATAGTCGAAGTCCCCATGTCACATCATATGCCATCACATCCTACTCCAGTCCAAGACTCCATGTCATATCCGGTCCAAGTCTCCACGTCATACCCTAGTCCTTCACATACTAGTCCAATGCAAGTACCCATGTCATATCCTAGTCCTTCATATACTAGCCCAGTCCAAGTTCCCACGTCCTATCCTAGTCCTTTGGTCATTAATCCTTTTCAAGTCACCCCCTCACAAGCCACATCTAGTCATGAAAATTCTATCATAGTCCAAAGTCAAATCCCATTTAATAAACTTGAGGATACATGTCAAAATGAAAGCCCAAAGCATAGCCTTATAATGTCACCTTCATGTCAAGAACAAGGTAGTCCATCCCATGACCCTATCTTAAACTCCATTCAAGAAGTCCTTCAACACAATTATGACATCCAAAATACACCCACCATTGACCAAGAAGTCCAAATCCACAACAACCCCATCTTTGACCAAGACCCCACCATTGACCAAGAATTCCAAATCCATGACAACCCCATCTTTGACCAAGACCCTGCCATTGACCAAGTCCAAAACGATCCACTCCTTGACCTTTACGCCATTCATGATCAAACACTTTCCAATCCTATATAGGCCTCGACTATTGACAGTTTCCAAAATGAGACACTTGCCTCCATTACACACATAGACGATACTCCTCAAGCACAAGAGTATTCCAATATAGACATATTTGAAAATGATCAAGCTATAGCTGAATTTACTGGAGTCTATGACACTGACTATAATGATGGCTTCGACATTTCTTTGGAAGCACCAAGAGAATTATTTGAACCTGACATGTCGCATGATCAGACCAAAGATATCAGTCAGGAATATCTCCAACAAGACAATGAAGCTAAGACACGTTATCAACTAGGGTCATCTATCTTTGTCAGAGCAGGCTTTCTTGCAGATGAAATTATTACAAGTGACAGTGTCCATAGACATCATGATGGGTTAGCATCTTGCTTTCAAAACAACAAATACCCCATCGCAAATAGAATCTATCAAAGCATGCAATATCAAGGCAAAGGACTAGGCATACATGAGCAAGGCATTCTTGAACCAGTACAGCTTCAGGCAAATTACAGACATCAAGGTCTTGGGTATTCTTTAGTCAGCAAATCAAACGATGTCAGTGGTACCTCCTCGATACTGGGGGCAACTTTGTTAGATACAAACGTCAAAATGGAGTCCATGAGAAATCCTTGTCATAAGGTTGTTGCCAACACCCCGTCCACCCACACCATGAACCAAGTATTCTATCATGAATCAACCTCCCTTTTGGGACCAACAAAAACAAAAGTATTACAAGTCAAAAGATCAAAATAAAATGTCAAAGGCCATTAAATCAAACAAAAGGACAAGTGGACAAATGAAATTAAAATGGATCTCAAAGAAAGATGGATCAAACAAAGACATCAAGTCAAATACAAAAGTCAATCACAATGTAGAGCCACAAGACAAGAGGACTCCCACATATAACACATGTCCACCTCCTTCAAAATGGTCATTAATCAAGGCATATAAAAGTGTTGGTTCCAAACACCATCCCTCCAAAATCCATCATCCACCATCCTAAGTTTGGAAAATAAAATGTCATTCATCTAAATGTCCAAATAATCTTTCCATGTCTACCATCATTCGTCATAACCCTACATCTCGCCTAAAGTCCAAAAATTCCATGTCACAAATTTGTCACATCATGGCAACAACTCTTTACCACAAGGACTCTCATGGCACTCTATTGCGATGTGCGTATTTTGATAAGGCCAACTCTAGTATTAGAAAGGATCACAATGAAATCGATCAGTTGTATACAAGTGCTACGATCCTAACAAGACAACTCCTTCAACAAGGTCATTATTGGCATATCATGGCACCAATATCTACATTGGTAACTGGCCAGGATTCAAAACAGCCAAGTATATCTAAAGTATCCATGCTATCCACAAAATTAGAAATACCAAAAATTCAAAAATTCAAAAAAATAGTAAAGAGAAAAATTTCATCCAATGG
>VDFB02173186.1:0-17462 GCA_007258455.2 Sequoia sempervirens | reverse complement strand
AGTAGATACAATTGAAGCTCAGCTAGCGGCTGCTATCTCACAAAGGTGAGCAGCTTTCAAATCAGCTTTAACCATGACAACCTAATTATTTGCAACAAACTTTAAAGATCAATGTAGAGTAGAGGCTACAACACCCATAGCATGAATCTAGGGTCTCCCCAAGAGAAGATTATAAGGCAAGGGACTAGGCATCACATAAACCAACGTAGGGAAAGTAATGGGGCATAGCTGCAGAGGTACTATTATTGTACCTAGAGCTTTATGGACAACATTATCAAACCCATGAATGTACAAGGAAGAAGCTGCTAAAGAAGATGAATCAACTTTAATCTTAGGTAATAGGCCAATACCATAAATTTTAAGAGTTGAACCAGTATCAATGAGAGTATTTCTAATACCGATATTATTAATATTAATTATAATCATCAAGGGATCCACTTGCTTCTACACATTGGGAGGAGGGAGTTCTTGCGGATGGAACATAATATTCAATGAATCCACTCAAATATGAGCCAACACCACATTAACATTTGTAGGCCTAGTGGAGACAGGCAAGAGAATCTTTTGCAAGGCTTCTTGAAGCATCTCCTGATAAACCGAAGCAGTTTGAAGCAAATCCCAAAGTGAGATCTTGGCCGGAGTAACACGAAGTTGCTCGATGAGATCATAATCACCTGGTGTTTTGATTGCAAGTTTAGGTGTTGAGGGAAGGCTTGGTTCAGAAAGTGGTAAAGAAGTAGGAGCTTGAGTAGGTTGAGATGTGGGAACAAATGGTTGTTGATCCAAGTTCTATTTGTTTCTTCTTGTATTATATGTTTGCATGACAACATTATAGGAAGTGGAGTTTGTATCTTTCACGAACCTTGAATATTTAAGTCCGATGAACCACTATGACATGAAATCCCATAGATAGAACAATCCTCCCTAGAAGATGAGTCACTCGAGGCTACGTAAATGACGAGTTTCTTAGGGCTTGAAGGAGACACATAGACCACAACCACATTTACTGACTCCTCAACTATCGAAGAGGAAGTTTGCTTAGGAGATTTACAGATAAGGGAGGGCACTCCTAAGAAGTCATCTAGAGTGTCATCCACCATATTGAAATACTTTTTCCAACCAACGACAACCAACTGAGCATAGTGCTGTGTCACATAACTAGAACTTGTAATCCCACAATCTTTGTCTAGCATGTAATACTAGATCACAGTGAACTGACAGTGGAGCCAAAGTTCATCACACTACTTTGGCCAAAGTGTTTCATTTAGTATGTTCTACTGAGGATCATCTATGATATACACTACTTAAGGTCGATTTTACTTAAGGATATCTTAAGCTACACATACGTATTTCCTTCAATGGATAGTCCATCATCCCAGATAACCTATAACCACATTATTCTACTATGAAAAAAACCTACTTAACTAGTAAGTTCACAAGCTAGGTATTTTTGTTTAATGGATAGTCCTTCATTCCAAAGATAACCTAAATACTTGGATAACCCTACTTACAAGTAAACAATTCCCTCCCATATTAGATTATCTCTCCTAGGAGTATGCATAATCTTTCCTAGTTAAATCAATAACTTAGCTAAATGCACCATATGTGTTGTTTGTGTTCAATCATTCCTAGCATATAATACCTATGATAACACCCATCTCCTAATATGGAGTACATAGAAACACAATATGAAAATAGTACAATAGCTTATTGAACTTTCTTTTCAAAATAATCTACATTCACTAATGCATATATTGGAAAAGACATCTTAACCATGCAAGCAAGACACATCATTCAAAGTAAAATAACAAAGAATAACAGATCCTCATGCCTATTATCACTTATCCAAACTAATGACAGAAAAGCAGCCTTCTCTAACAACAACTAGCTTGACAAATAGCTTCTCAAGAAATGTCACTATAATCTTCACCTCTCAAGTTGATAACTTACTCCTCTCAAAATATTTTCACTTCACAAACTATAAGAATTCTCTTCCTATCTCTCTCTCAATGCTAAGAAAAGTATGGTTGGATAATAACTCAAAAATAATGATCAGCAAAAGATGTATAATCTCTTGGGAAAGAATGTGTTCCTCACAATGAAATAGTTTAGCTATTTATAGAGCAACCAAGCAACCTCAAATCCTATGGTTTAGGCATGTACAAATATAGAAATCTTCATGCAAAGCAACTCGACATAAAGGTGGTGATCAACTAAGCTCAAACTCAGCAAAATGTCCTACAGATTGACTAGTTTCAAAGACAACAATTCAAAGACTTAATCAAATTGCACATGGAAGAATTTGAATTATTTCAATGAAATACATCTACATGAAATCAAACTCAAAGGTCAGACCATCTTCTATTACTCTTCCTTCACATTTGGAACTATCAAACTCAATCAATATCCATATTATGACAACAAGTTTCAAACGTTCCAAATGGTAAATGTATCAACATTAACTAGTTAATACGTGAGACAAAGTCAAGCATGGTCTCATTAACCATGTCAACTAAGTCAATGATTCCACAACCAGCAATACCAAATGCAAAGCCACACCATATATCGTGTGCTATTCACAAGGATAATCAGTTTCCACTTAGCAACCGAAAGCTATTAAATTTGCTTCCAAAGACATGGTCAACATCAACCTTCATTTGATAGTCTATATCAACTATAAGTCAACCTTATATGAATCAACTTTAATAATTAGGTTATAGTTGATCTCAATTATCATATATAATATGTATAATATATATACTATTATATATATTTATATATAATATATATTATATACATATATATATTTAAATACCTTAACACGTATTTATTTATATATATCCAATAATATATATATATATCATAATTCCATAATGTAATCACACATTTGATATATATGTATATATATATATTGAAAAGAATAAAATAGGGGGGGTCTCTCTTTCGCTTCTAGGGTTTTGGACCTAAAAGGAAAGAGGTTATTTCCTTACTCTTCACTCAAGAACAAACCCTTGATATTTCAATGTAACTTAGGAGATTGAAACCTGGCAAATGGATTTGTCCTAGGGGATAAATGAGATCTAATGAGGGACTCACCACCAAGTGTAAACATGGAAAATACAATGCAATGCAAAACACAATGTAAAACCCTAATTGCATGCAAGACAACACTAAGTGACCTAGAAAAACAAGTAAAATTCAATAGAAGGCTATGAAACTGAAAGTGTGCACCTAGAAGACTGAAGAAGGAAGAATGGAGGTTTGGATCACTATAAAATTTGTTATTTATGCTGACTAGGACTCATTCACCAATCTGGGTGAATCAATCTAGTTTTCAGGAAAATGTGTGGGAATAGGTTTCAACCAAAAGGGTAAATTTGTAAAAACCTCTGTTAGGCCTATACAGTGGGACTCATTCACCAATAATGGTGAATCAGTCCACTTTTATTTTTTTGGAAGTTCTGAACTAGGGATTTTGTGCCTCTTTGTCTATTCTGCTCTTTTTGACTAGTTTACGGATCCAAAACTACAAAATGCCACATGTAGGTCTTCTCCAAGCTTCTCCAAGGCTTGATGACAACTTTGACAACTTTAGGGATTTGACAACTTTTCTCCAACTTTGCTTCTGGGTAAATCTACAACCTAGCCCTACAAATCACACATAAGAAGATGGAAAAATGTTGTGGGGTTAGAAAATAGGGGTTTGCCTTGGTCAAACCCCGTTTTGGTAATTAAACCTTGAAATGGAAGAAAATATGAATGGAGAATGATGAATGAACAAATAGTAATGTTGCAACTCACCAAACCCTAGTGATAAGGAGTTGCAAACATGCAAGTAATGGCTACAATGGATGTGGTTCTTGATTCTTGCTTGAAGGAGATAGATCTTGAATGCAATGCTTGCTTGAATCACAAACCCTACACCACAATTGTTAGCTCTAAAAAAACATGATGCAAGCGATCTTTGACATGATGAATGACACTTGAAAGATGCTCTTGAGTGCTTGATAATCTGCCATTGAAATTCCTTGAATACTCTTGTGAATTCTTGAATGCTCTTGTGAACTCGCTAAGTGATCTCTTCAATGCTAGGTGTTGAATATGAGTGAAATAATCTTGTGTTTATACTTAATTATGCAAGAATTCTCAAAATTACAACACTACAAGCCGACATGAGATCTAGGAGAATAAAATCTCACCAAAAATTTGAATTCACTTGAATTTTGTCACACAGACTTTATTCATCCGTTGGTGGTAAATTTTGTTCCATCACACATAATGTATGTAATCAAAAATGAAAAATGCTTAGAAAATGTGTGAACCCGTGATCGGCCAAAAAGACCAGGTGGGACTTCATTTTCCCAAGGTATAAATGATTCTAGACACTAAATCAGCCACATGCTGCAGTAGAACACTGACTATGATTGGTTACTAATTGGTGTCAGATTATCCTCAAAAAGATGTAATAAATGAGGCTTATGGATGTAAAATAGGGCCAATTAAAGCATAAGAAAGCCCAATTATTATTGATAAGCCTAGAGAAATCTGAAAGTGTGTTACAACACTTTATAACACTCCAAATAAGGCAAGATTAAGATTAATTATGATTAAAATTATGTTTAAAGTTTATTGATAAAACCCTAGAAAAGTGTGAAAGTGTGTTACAACACTTCACAACACTTTTGCAAGGTAGCATTATATTCCATTAGTTCACAAGGGCCCAAGACCTACATTGAATGTGCTATTCACATTAAAACACTAAATCAAAGTAACATTAAGCCGTAATCCACAAGGAGGGCCCAAACAAGTGCAAAATGTTAAAGGCCCTTTTTTCAACACACACACTATATATATAAGAGTACATGCAAGATAATATATAATAAACATTATTTGATAAATGTAATATATATATATATATATATATATATATATATATGTATATATATATGTATATATATGTATATATATGTATATACATGTATATATACATATTTATATATATGTATATATATACATATTTATATATATGTATATATACATATTTATATATATGTAGGTTAGTTTAAATATCACACACACTGGGCAAATACCACCTTAGGTAGATGTGCCTCCATTTCTTTAACTCAACTCTAACTATTTCCTTTAACTCAAATCTTATCTCACTTTTCGTTTCAGGCGTTAAAAGTTTTCTGACATTAGCCGTGTGTCAGTTGATTTTAGTTTCTGTACGAAGGTTTCGCTGCATACTATTTATACAACCAACAAAATGTTTTTTAATATATGTATCCGAAGGAGGCCAAATAGATGTGAAAAGAGATGTTTTATAACATTTAAATATATAAACTTTAGCATTTATTTAAAATGATAAGGTTATATTTTAGTTTTAGTATTTTATTTAATATATATTATATTATTTTTATTTTATTTTTATATAAAAATTGAAATATTTGTATTAAAATATTCATATATTTGCATATTAAAAAAAATAAAAAATTAAATTTTAACAATATTTTAAATATTTTTACATTTTGAGAATGATAAAAATTGAAATATTTAATTATCATTCTTAAAGTGTAAAAATATTTAAAATATTGTTAAAATTTAATAATTTTTTTTTTAATATAAAAATATTAAATTTCTTAAAATGTTGTTTATATTAAATTAATTTAAATCTAAATTTTTTAATATCTTCAATATAAATTAATTCTTTGATAAAAATAAATTTTATTTATAATTTTATAATTTGATAAACAATATTCAAATGTTTAAAATAAAAATTTAAATTTAAACTTTCCTTATATGAAAGAATATAAAACTTTTAAATAAAACACAAGTTTAATTTTTATAAAATTTCATATTTCAATAATTGAATACACTCAAAATTTTCTAAATATATTTTAAAATAATCATTTTAAATATATTATGATAAAAAATTTATTATATAAAAAAAATTACATAGTAAATAATTTATTTCTTCAAATTGTATTCATTGTATTTTGAATATTTTTTCTTGTTAATATATTAATTATGTTAATATTCTTAAAAAACTAATATTTAGTTTTGATAAAAACTTAGCTTCTAATGATGCTAGTCATATACTAAAGATTTTTCTTTATGTTCTTTAGGTTGATTAAATCAAATGTACACAACACTTTTCTTTTTATTTGACTCTTTTCTAAGTGTTACATTGTCTTTATTGCCCTTTCACATCTTATCCTTATTTTTTCATCGTTGTCACATGTTTTCTATTTTTCTTGTTTCCTTCTTTTCTAATTGTTATGCATCCATGCTTAATTTTATGGCATAAGAAAATTCACCGCCAACAACTAACCAAAGAAAAATTCACTACCAAAGTTCACTGCGAGAAAATTCACCTTCAAGGAAAATTCACCACAAGTAAAATTCACCACCACACAAAAATTAACTGTGCCATTAATACTTTTAATATATGGAAAAATTAATTTTTCATGGGATCGCAGTACCGTTGGTGTAATTCTTCTAGAGCCAATTTTTATCATGATAATTACCACACGTAAATTAATTCACCACCACATGGAATTAATTATTTCATTAATTCACCACCACATGGAAATTAATTGTGCATTAATATTTTTTAATATATGGAAAATTAATTTTCCATGGCATGAATTGCTGATGGTGAATTTTCCCTCGTGAATTGTTGGCGGTGAATTTTTCTCCATGAATTGTTGGTGGTGAATTTTCCTAGAGCCAATTTTATCATGATAATTTTATACTTTTATGTCTATATACTCATGATCCCATCCCTTGTAATACCTATATTCTACTTTGATTACTTGATGCTTATTCCTATGACCTTGTACCATGCTTAGATCATATGCATGTTCTATATCACTATATTTTAGTTATGAGCCTTATCAATTTACCTCATTCCTAGATTACTATTATGTGCTCATGCTTATTTTTTATAACTTATGTAATCATATCATGTCTCCAATTCCATGTCATCCTATTATATTGTGAGACATCATTCTTCCCCCATATTCAGTGTTCACTCATGTTGTCCTATCATGATTCTAGAGACACCCTTTTAAATTGGGGACATCTAATTTTCTCCATTGTGATGTCCTTATAATGAGTTAGCATTTTACATCAAATAAAATTTGGATTTATCCATATCATCTTGTGCCTACATGCTTGATTATACTCCTAGATCTACCTTTACCATACTAGAGGTATCAAAATGCATTTTGTATCCTATCATGTGTGTTCACATGCACTACCATGTTGTAAGAGCCACATAGGGGAAACCATTACCCCTCATATCACTTATTGTACCTTTAGGGCCATTTTCACCTTACCATTAAATCTCATATAAGGTAATCTTATATACCTAGATGTTTATCTCCATTCTATGTACTTGAACACCTATCTTTATATATGTATTATTGGCTTATTACATGATGCATTTGTGATAGTGATTTGTTTTACACGCTTTAAATGATTAGTATGCATTTACATTTTATGTGCTATTTTCCTATCTTTTTTAATTCCTTGCATTCAACAAATGAAAATGACTTAAGGGGTATATCTTGTATTTAGCTCTCCTTGTTTAGCTTGCAAATAGGTATAATTATAGAATCTACATAAAAGCATAGAAAACAAACATATCCAAATTACTAAGTGAAATCATCACTACATCAAATCTTATCATACCAAACTATCATCATTTCGATTTAAATTAATTATATCTTGTGCATGCATTTTATTTAATTAATTTAAATAACATTAAGAAAAGTGATGTGCATATTTTTGTGTCTTAGGATTAGTTTTTATATGCATTATTACCTAACATGTACCCTAAGATCATAAATATTATGAAGCTTTGATTTAATATTTCTATTTGTTAAAAAAAAAATGAATAAGATTCTTTTATATGCATTAATACCTAACATGTACCCTAAGGTCATAAATATTATGAAGCTTTGATTTTATTTTATTTATTTATCATGTGTAGTGTAAATATGATTGTAACAAGGGGTAGAATGTAAACATAATACAATAAAGCTCTTCAAATAAAAATAAATTAAACATTTAAATAAATATAATAATTTCAAATATTGATATCACTTTAGATAGATGTATTTAACATGTCTATACTAGTTTAGTCATTTTGACATTTAAAATATTTTAATTTAATTATGTAAAGTAAAATTTTGTAGAAGAATACTCTAATTTATATAAAAAAATAAATTAAAATGAAATATTAATTTTAAAAAATAATTAAAATACATTAAAAATTAGCATACCTATATTTTAAAAATATATGTAAAGTATGTCAGAGATATCCTTCTCAAGGCGCCTATTTTTACTCAACTGAACCTTAACAAAAATTGAAGCATACATATATTAAATATTAATATATATAAAATATGCCCATTGAGGCATCTATTGCAACCTAATTGAACTCTTATTCTAACCATAACTCAGCACTAATTGAACTCTTATTGCAACCCTAACTCTAACACTAATTAAACCCTAACCCTCACCTGATTGAACTCGTATTATAACCCTAACTCTAACAATAATTGAATTATAATCGTAACCCTAGGTATAGTTGAAACCTAACCCTAATTGTATCAAAACCCTAGAGAACTCTCACTGAACCCTAACCCTAAAATAAATAATAACCCTTACCTTAATTAAACCCTAACTCCAATCCTGGCCCTAATTTAAGACTAACCTTAACCCTGGCCTTAGTTAAATCCTTATTGAATTGTAACCTTAATTGATCCCTAACCCAAATTGAATACTAATTGAACCATAACCCTAAGTTAATAGTAACCTTAATTAAAATTCAACCATAAACCTTAATTAAAGATATTTTCAACATTAATCCTTAAAAACCAAACACTCTTACTCTTATAAATTTTATTTTTTAAACTCCTAAAATAATAATTTAACTATTTTTATTTTATTTTTTTAATTGTTCATTTTAACCTTTGTCACAATTTATCACTTCATAAGAATATTATATATTCTATTGAAATATCAAGCTGCTTATTCCAAACTCCAAACTTACCTCAAGCCCAAAAGGCTCAACCCATGCAAAGCACGCCCCCAAGAAGCAGCCAAGATGCAACCATGATTCAGAGCATAGTCAACCCAAGACCAATGGGGAGCAAACCCACTACCCAAGCCAACTTCTACTACATGTTCAGCTTATCTTGAATTATGTTATTCAAATTAAAAATTTAGAAATTAGAAAATGTTTTTATCAAAATTTATATTAAAGATATCAACATTTTAATATTCAAATTAAATTAATAGAAACAATTTTTTAGAAGATTTTAATATTTTAATATTAAATATTTAAATATTCTTATTTTCAATTTTATTTTATATTAGATATTTAAATAATTTAACCTAAATAACATCAACAAAATGTTGTGTGTATTTTTTACTAATTTATATAATATTAAAAAAAGTGTTATGCATACATTTAATTTAATCAATTTAAAGAACACAAAGAAAAGTCATTAGTATATGACTAATATGATTAGAAGGTGAGTTTTTATTAAAATTAAATATTAGTTTCTTAACAATATTGTCATAATTAATATGTTAATTAAAAAATATATTCAAAATACAATTAATACAATTTGAAGAAAATGCATTATTCGTTATGTAATTTTTTTTTTATATATATATATATATTTATCATAATATATTTAAAAGTACTATTTTAAAATATATTTAGAATATTTTGAATGTATTCAATTATTAAAATATGAAATTTTATAAAATTAAATACATTCAATCATTAAAATATAAAATTTTATAAAAATTAAATTATATTTTATTGCACAAAATTATACTTTCATATTTTTTTAAAATTTAAATATTTTAAAAAATCTTATACATAAGATTCAAAATTTTATTTTAAAATTGAACATTGTTTATCAATAATCAAATTAAAAATTTATGAACAAAATTATATTTTTATCAAAATTTAAACATTAATTTTTATTAAAATATCAAATTTTAATATTTAAATTAATTTTAATATAAACAATTTTTTAATGATTTCAATATTTTTTTATATTATATATATTCATATTTTTACATTATAATAAAAATTCAGTTTTTATTTCATTTTAATAATATCCTAAATATTTTAAAATTTTTAAAAAATTATAATTAAATATTTAAATTTTTATATAAAAATCTAATAAAAGTAATATATATTAAATAAAAATTAAAATTAAATATAACCTTATCATTTTAAATAAATGCTAAGTTTATAGACCATTCTTCAATGCAACCAATAAAAGAGATGGCATAAATATTTCTTTATAAAAATGCAGCGCCAACTGACACATATGGGTAATGTGGAAAACTTTTAACGTCCGGAATGCGGCAACTGAGATAAGGTTTGGGTTAAAGAAACAGGTAGAGTTGAGTTAAAGAGACGTTGAGTTAAAGAGGCACATCAACCTAAGCAGTCAACACTGCTTACTATGTGATGTTTAAGCCCAGCCATATGAAATATATATGTATGTATGTATATATGTATATATGCCTCTATATACACGTATGTGTAGGTATATCTATATTGATGTGCCTGTATGAGTGTGTCCATTCACCAATGTACACATGTATCAATATACATATACATATACATACGTATATATACTATACACATATATATGTTCACATTTGTTTCACATATAGCCAATGTTCACGTTTACCACTATATTGATAAGTGTGTTCATGTGGCATATCTATAAATATGCATATACGTGTCATTAGATCCCTTTGAAATGCATGCGAATATATATAAACATGCTTCCACATACATCCCACTTGTCCATATGATCGTAATATCACAAGAAATATCTCAAAAGCTCAACAGATAAACATCACCCAATGCAAGCAGAAGTAAACAAGACTCTCAAATGCAAACATATCGGCTAAGGATGACTTACCTATTACCCACAAACTGATTCAACTCGATCATTCTAATGTGGTGTGTTTATATGCTCAGATAGTTTACTTTTATTGGTTACCCGACCAAGATCTTCCCCTTAGTGATACTTCCCCTCTGCCTGGAGGAATGGAACACATACCTGCATCCACTAACACATGCACGCGACAGTCAATTGTTCATAACAATATGCAATATACATTAACATCTCCAAAGTTAGAATAATGATAGTTCAATAACCTTTCATTCACATATATGTAGTATTTTACCATGAATAACATCAACAAAGGTAACATTCAAATGAGAAAATCATCAAATGAGATAACATTCATATTGATAACAAGGTACACGCATAGTTTATTCATCTCTAGAATTTACATTACATCCATATTTACCCTATGCAGTAATAGTAAATAGTAACTCTACATTTGGGGTGTAACAACAATCATGACAATCATAATTTTTCTTCTCCTGATACCTCTCCTATTAGTGACGAAGGTATCTTGGTGAAAGAAGATACAATCATTGAGAATTATGAAAGTATTTTTTATCACTCTCCTCCTCCCCCTTGGGAAGATATCATGACACAAGAAGATGATATCACTAGCACTACTTTACCTAGTCTCCATTCATCTCCCAACACCTCCCCTACTTGTGAGAATGCTTTGGTGAAAGAGGATGTAATCATGGACAATCATTAAAATAATATTTGTGAAGAGGATATGTTGGTGTTAAGAGATCCGATGATTGAGAGTTATAACATTATTTCTCTCTTTCCTAATGTCCCTAACATTTGGAAAGGTCTCTTTGAACGAAAGGATCCAATCATTGGTAAGCATGAAAATAATAGTTGTTCTTCTCTTGACGCCTCCCTTATTTGTGTTGAAGCTACTTTACAAAATATAACCATGGAATGTGATGAACTTCTTGTTTTCTCCTCTTCTAAAAGCTCTCCTACTAGGGTAGATATTATGACACAAGAGAATGAGACCTTAGAGAAAAAGAATTGAAATGATGGAAAGGGGTTTATCAAAATGAATCAACAAGATGATGAACCTCACTTTTCACTTGTCATTTCATTCAATTATGTATACAAGAACTTTAAAAAAAAAAAACTAGCTAATATATCAATAAAAAGGTAGGTTTTAATATGGTAAAATGATGTGTACCTATTGTAGAAAGTGCTTTTTCTGGCCTCACTGAGGACTCATTCGCCCAGTGGCGAATGGGTCCCTACTAGGGTTCTAGAAAATCAATTTATGGGTTTTGTTCTTCAATGTCTACACTCCTAGATCCTAGGTGTTTAGCTCCCAAAATTCAAATAAATTGTGTAGAATACTTTTTGTGATATTGCAAGAATGATGAAAACTTTTACAACTTTGCTTAAATTGACAAATTTTGCAACTTTGGTTCTCTAATTGATCTTCAACATAAAAACCTGCAATCATGTACATCAAAGGAGAAGAACAATGTTTTTGTGTTAAGGAATAGGGGTTTTCCTTGGTCAAACCTCATTTTGGTAATTAAACATTATGATGAAACAATGCAATATGAAGGATGAAACATGAACCATGAAACAATGATACCTTGGATGAAATCTTGGATGATAAATCAGCAATCTAGCATGAAGTGGCTTTAATTAATGTAGATCTTGATCATGAACTTGACATAAGATAATGGCTTTGAACATTTGAACCTAATCACCAATGCTACACCATCACATTAGCTCAACAACTTGCATGACTTTGACATGATGAATTGGACCTTTGATTGCTGCAATAAACTTTAATAATCTTCCCTTGAATGCCTTCTTGAATGCTCATGAATGATCTATAATTCTCTTATGAACTCTTAGAATTTTTGCATAAAGATTCTTAGGTTGCTTAAATTAAACTATGTGAAATAGCCTTATATTTATACATAACTTAAGATTAAATCCTAAAATTCCAATAACATAAGCCAACATCATATGTAGGATTTGAAATCATTAAAATACCACCAAAAAAATATCCCAAGGGGGGTGTCCTAAGTTAGTGAGGACCTATTCATCATATGGCGAATGGGTCCTAGCATACTTAACTAGGAAACATTTTGGGGGATGTGAAATTTCATGTAAAAAGGGGGTCCTAGGACCTAGTGAGGACCCATTTTCCATCTAGTGAATGGGTCTTAGGTCACTATCCTAGGACAAATTCCTTGCAAAATTAAGTGTTGTGTAATATTATTTAAGGGTTTCAAGCTTTATCCCTTGGAAAATGTAATAAATTAGGCTTGGATTTGAATTTAAGGGGCCAATTAACTTTAATTTAACCTCAATTAATTAATAAAGCCCTAGATTAGTGTGAAAGTGTAAAGATACACTTTACAATACCCTAAATAAGGCATCATTAAGTCCATTTTATTAATTCATTCCCAAATTAAGGAAAAGGGGATACTTTTTCTGTTACTACATTTAAATTGCCTCCACTTTAGTGAGAGTATGACCTCACATAAAACTCACACTAAAGAAGACATTCAAGATGGACTTATGTATCTAGCAATGACAAAGATACACAATCATACACTATCAAAGACCAAGAAAATAAATGATCAAGCTTCGACCGTCGCAACATGATGTGGAACATGGCTATTTGTTTGAGAAAAAGGAAAGGATCAAGCCTCGACTGTCCAATGTGATGTGGAACACGTCTCAATTATTTTTCCAAGAACATTCACAAGAAAAACTCAATGTTTACTATGAAAATGACACACATCCTCACTCTAGGGTAGTGGAACCTCAGGCCATCCACTAGGTGAGTATCCCAATGGGGTGGTAAATGAGAGAATCATATTAGGCTTCCATACCATATTAATGTTATCCTCCTAACAACTTCAATAAGGCACCATAATGCTAAACTCTTATGAATATTATGTCTATAAGTTTTTGTTCAAGGGGATCTTGCTTCATTCATGTAAGGTCTTCTTCTTAGGGATCATCGTTCCTAATGTCTCCAAGAGCTCGGACAAGTCAAGAGTATTAGATTGCCACTTATGGGATTCCTTGCTTTGCATCAATCCACTAAGGGAAATTCGTATGCTTAGAAATATTGCACTCTTGGAGGACATCAAACCCAATGACATCACCAAGAAAAGGATGCATCACAGGAAAAAGAAAATCACACCATGAGATATGTAAAATTTCAAGAGATATTTTCAATGTATTCCCCCACTTTAAAGCAGTTGCTAACACCATTGTTGTGATAAATTTCTATAAAGTAGCCAATGTTCCAACCCAAGACATGAGAGATTACTTGGAAAGGCCTATGCCAAGTCATATGTTTCTGAAATAGAGTTGCATCATGAAAAAGGAAGGAGGGGTTGCCCCTACAAATGCAAAAGGTATTTGTAGATCCAAGGTCATTATATCTTTTCTACAATGTTGTCATAGAGCTCAAAAATGTCATCATTCCCCAAATACCCATAGAACTAGAAGATTGACACAAAGAGAGTGAAAACAAAGAAAAATCCTTCAGGTCAACATGGAAGAGACCTAGATGCCTCAATTCCTTGCATCATCCCCAAAAGGATAACACAATACAAGAAAAAAAGGATAACATTTTTATGACATATGGAAGAATGTAGGTAAAGAAAGAGGAATTCACAAAGAGAGAGAGAGAGAGAGAGAGATAAATTAAATGAAACATCACAAGGGATCACATTAGGCACATGAAATTGCATAAAGAAACATGAAAACAAAAACCAATATGAAAGACTAGTAAGGCACATGTGATTCAACCTTTAGCAAGGAGTCCAACTCCCAATCTTGGTCGATATAAACGAAAGGAAAAAAACTAGCCAAAGGGACCACAACAAGTTCCAAACAAGGGGAAGCACCAAGTTCTACACTCTTTTTAGGAGATTTGTCATTTAAGCTCATAGAAGAGGAAAAAAATGAATTCAACTCATTATGCACTTGTTCATCAATATTTGCAATAGCAATGACATCATCTAGACAAATCACAATAAGAGGTTGAATGATAATGTATCTTGTAGGTTCTTGTTTATGTTGTGGCAAAGGTGTAAAATCATCATGCATTGCTTCAAGAAATTTTGGGTTTTTATTTTCTATGTTGTTCTTTTCTTCTTTAGATTGTAACATATGATCAATTTAGCACAAAATCTATTCCTATGCTCTCTAGCACTTCAATTTCATTTCAATCTATTGTCAATTTATGTTAGTGCAGGAGCAGGTTTGTCATCCATAGGTTTCTTTTCTTCCCTTAGCCTGGAGGAACGGAAGGAACCATGGGAGGTTGTTCAACCACTTTCTCTTTATCTTTGTAAACTTGTTTAATTTTAGGAGGCACAACAAGAGTGTTTTGATTGTCTCGTGGTCTCTTATAGGAAATTGTAGGAGGATTTTTCATAGGTTGCTCTTGGATGTTTGGAAGGTATTTTTGTTCAATCATCAATTTGTCAAGGATAGATGGCTCAATCACAGGTCGATGCATGTTTCCAAGAGATAGTTCTTCTATGTGCTTTGCCTTACAATTTTGATATGATTTGAAAAAGTAGTCCTCATGAGTTCTAATAGGTTCCTACATCAAATTTGCACTAAAGTAGTCAAGAGGGGTCCAAGTGTACCAATGTGGATGGTATAGGATGACAATTATCAAGGAGGGTGATCAAGCCCCCAGGATCCAAGATCCCACATCAAACCAACATAAGCACAAAGGAACACACACAAGGTTTATGATATGCAAAAACAAGACAAGATACACAAACATACAATGGACCCAAGACTAAAAGAGAAAATAAAAACAAAAATAACAAAAGACCTTTATTGTGAGATTTTTGTACTCTTTTATATTGTGAGATTTTGTACTCTCCTTTAAAGGATGGCATAAAATCTAACAAACTCCAATCATTACTAATACATGTCTTAGGAGTGTTTTGTGCAATGACATTGATGTTAAGTGAAGATTTATTTGATTCTTTTGTTTCTTTCAAAGGACAATAACCAAGGCCATGAGTAGTTTCTTTTGTATTAGGCTCTATAGGGACATAGATACCTTGTTCTCTGTTAACTACATCCTTTCCACCATACCCGTTGTTTCCATAAGTCTTCATAACCTCTTCCATAAATCTTTTCATTTCTTTTAGATTTGTTAGTTGTTCATAATCAATTTCATCAAAGTTTGTTGTCTTTTCTTCTAAAGTGGTTGAATTGGATGCTTTCAAATTTTGTGTTGATGTTACCGCTTTTTATTTTCCCTTTTCAAAATATTTTTTATGATCTTGTATTCGCCCATGAATTTTGATGTGAAATCTAAGGAACCCCAATTGTCTTCTAGTAACTTTGTAACTTCTTCAATATGCTTTTCAATATGCTTTTCTTTTTCTTTCTTTTGCACGACTTCTACTTGTGTAGTTGGTGTTAATGTTTTCAAAGGAATTTCTTTGTTTTTCTCAATGATTAAAGCATTGTAAGGATCAAGATCAATTTTGATTGCATACAATTTGTTGTTGTGGATATACTTTATTTTACAATGAAGAGTAGAAGGCACCCCATTCATTTCATGAATCCATGGTCTCCCCAAGAGGAGATTGTATGAAAGATTGAGGCATAACATGGACTAGATTTTGTAATGTTACTTTCTCGACTATAATACATAATGTAATCACACCAAGCAGTTGTTTTCCTATGTTATCAAACCCATGAATGGATAAAGAATTTAGCTATATTTGGCTTTTGTCTATTTCAATCTCATCCAAAAGGTTTACGCTACATACATTAAGGGATGATTCACTATTAGCAAGGGTTATCTTTATTCCTATCCTATTAACAAGGGCTATTATCATGAAATATTCATTTTTCTTTTGAACCTCCAAGGAGGGTAACTCACTTTGGTGAAAAATAATATCTAAATTAACCGCATTTGTTCCATGAACTGCCACATCATTTGAATTTGTATTAGAAGGAATCACAACTTGTTGTAAGGATATTTGAAGCATGCTATGGTAATTCGGTGAGGCTTGAATAAGATCCCATAAGTATATATTAGTAGGAGTATTTTTAATTTGTTCAACAAGATCATACTCCTTTCCACTTTGTAAAGGAAAATGAGGAGTTCTAGGCAAGATAGGTTGAGGCAATGATAATGAAGTGGGAGTGGTTTTTGGTTACCTATTGTTCCTTGTAGTATACATACATAAGAAACTATATTTTAACTCAATTGTTGTGACACATTATCATTATCAAGTTTCCTTGTAGGTGGTTCTAAGATAAGCACGAGATTATTTTGAATTCGAGGTTGTTGTGAGGGTGGGTAGACGGTAAGAAGTGGCTCGGGAGATTGCTTCAAGGGATATCTAGTGAGCATAACATCAAAAGACATCCTTATTTTCATGATCTCTTAGTGAAGGGGATTCTAATGTCACTTCATCATCTTCATCTAGGGAAGCCATATTACTATTGTTTGAAGACATGTGGAGATGAGTTTTAACTTAATTATGT
>VDFB02173185.1:0-41345 GCA_007258455.2 Sequoia sempervirens | reverse complement strand
ATGTCATATGCGAGCCAACTTAAGATATGTCGTCCACATCCCAAGCTTTCTCTTATGTATTCATGAAAGGTTAAAACAACTAGCCAAAGGAGGCAATGTCAAATGATATACGAGGACAAGGCTATCTAACCCCTTGCCCCCAATTAGTGCAAGATAAGGGTGAGCTACAGTGATTAATGAAATGCATGCTAGAGTGAAAATTAGTATCAATTAGAGGAAGTAGGTGCCCCCATAGAGGGAAGCATACCAAATTCCTTAAGATGTTGGATTTTACAACTCAAAGCTTTACATTCACTAGTGGAGTGTCCATAAACTCTTTGATATGCACAAAATGAAGTCTTGTAAAAACATTTCTTTCAAGTTCTAGGAGGAAGGGTGATCAAGTGATCTTGGAGGAGTCTTGACAAGATAACCTCTTGATGAATGGTAGAAGGTGGTCTTGTGGTCAGTGTCAAAGATATATCTTGCTTAGTAGTAGATGTCATATGTACACAAGACTCTTTAGATTGTGATATTTTGTTCTCCCCATTATACGAAGGTATACAATCTAACGAATTCAAATCAAGAACCTTTTGCAAGATGAAATTGACATTAAGCAAAGGTTTATTTGTTTGTTTCATGTTTTGTAAAGGATGATTTGCAAGACCACTATTGTTGGGGGTTAAGGTTGATTTAGGAGAATGTTGTGTGATATTGTTGATGTTGAGTGAAGGTTTGTTGGTCTTAATCAAAGGAGAATAACCAAGACCATGAATTGTTTTTTGTGTGTTTGGCTCTATAGGGTTGTGGATACCTTGTTCTCGAGCACCACAACCTTTTCCACTATATCCAAGTTGTGTCATGAGGTCATACCATTTTCCATAAAGCTTTTTCATTACTTTGGAATTGGGTGGTTGTTCGTTGTTGTGTTCATCAAGGGTGGTTGTGGGGTTTGTGGCTTTGTCTAAAGTGGTTGAGGTGGATGATTTTGAAAGGTTGTCCAAATTTTGTGTTGTCATGATGGTTGGTTGTTCTTGTTTCTCATCTGTCTTTTGTGTGACTATGTATTCACCCATAAATGAAGGTGTGAATTCTAAGGATCCCCAATTTTCACCAAATAATTTAGACATCAATTCCTCATTGTTTTTTTCAATTTCAAGAGGGTCTATATTAGATGTTGGAATTAATGTTTTCAGAGGACTTGTAGCTCCTTTTTCAAGGTGCAAGCAACTTTTAGGCTCGGGGTCTATTTCATCTTGATAATTTTTATTGTTGTAGACATATTTCATTATACAAGAAAGATTCAAAGGCACTACATTCATCTCATGAATCCATGGTCTACCTAAAAGAAGATTATAGAAAAGATCATAAGGCATGACATGAATAGGAGTTTGCAAAGTAGCCACCCCAACTATAATAGGAAAATAATTACACTGAGTGGTTGCTTTGTTGTATTATCAAATCCTTGAATATATACGAAATTAGGTGTTATTTGTGACTTGTCAACACACAATCTATCAAGGAGATTCACACTGCACACTTTAAGGGAAAAACCATTATCAATAAGCATTCACTTTATCCATATCTGATTGTATTAAGCAATGATCATGAAAGTTTCATTTTGTTTGTGCAACTCTAAAGGAGGGATCTCATGTTGATGATTCATTTTATGAATTAAAGTTTCCACATCATTAAAAATTGTACTAGGAGAAACTGGAATTTTTTTTAAGGTTGTTTGAAGAATAGTGTGATAATTCGGTGAGTTATGAAGTAAATCCCAAAGGGAAATATTTGCAAGAGTATTCTTTAATTGTTCAACAATGTCATACTCCTTTATGTGTGGGATTTAATGAGGAGCACTAGGTAGATTGGGTAAAGGTAAGGAGGGTGGGGTTGGTTGCGGTGACTGCAAATTATTTCAAGTGTTATATGTATGAGTAGCAATATTATAACCTAGTTGTTGTGATACATTATTCTGAGGTGGGTAAATGATAAGTTTAGGTTTATTTTGAGTTTGTTATTGTGTGAAGGTGGGTAGAGAGTAAACTCAAGTTTAGGTGAAGGTTTATGTGATGGTGGGCAAAGGATGAGTTGAGGTTGAATAATGTTAACATCCCTTAAGAAGTGAGAGTCCATATCATTATGGTGGTTCTTGTCTTGCATTATGATATCCTTCCTAGGAGGAGAGTTTTGAAGAGAACAACAAACCAAATTTTCTTGACATTCTAAGGTTGGCTCTCCTAGAAGGACTTCATCACAAGTATGAGGATGATCAATGATTGAATTGTTTTTCTCAATAAATTTTTTCATAGGTGAAAGGGGACAACTAATATTCTCATGACTCTCATTGGTTATGTTTGCTAACAACAAAGTATGTTCATCACAACTAGGAGAGATACTAGGAGAAAAACAAATGTGGTTATCATGATCATTTATGAATTCATTCCTTTGTTCCCTAATGTCTTCCAAAATAGGAGAGGTAGGGGAAGGATCATAAAGAGAGTTGTTGTAGACCAACATATCCTCATCATTTATAATCTCATCTTCCTCAAAGTTATTCACACAATGGAAATTAGGTAAGGTGATGTTTAAGAATGTGTCTATGATTTCATTTTCTTGTGCTAAAATATCTTCCCAAAGGGGCTAAGGAGAAGGACAAACAAGATCCTTATGATTCTCAATGATTGTGTCTTCTTTCGCCAAGATACCTTCGTCACTAAAAGGAGAGGCATTAGGAGAGGCACAATTATGATCATCATAAGTGTCTATGTTTGTATGATCTTCTATCACATTATCCACACAAATAGGGGAGATAAGAGAGGGTGTGAATTTAAGGTTAACATTGTCATGTTCAATTTCTTGTGCTAAGAGGCTCTCATAACTAGGACATGCATTGAATGAAAGATGAGAAAATTTTGAGAGAACAATCTATGCTAACTCAAAATGCAATGTAAAAGAATGAAATGAAAGGCAATTTTTAGATGATAATTGATTGATTATGATATGTAGCAATGCAAATGTGAAATTTAAACCATGCATGAAATGAGATAATTTAGGCTAGATTTGAGGAAATAAATGTTAAAAAAATACAACTAACTATTATAGGTAGGTTAAGGAACCAATCAAAAGCTTAAAAATAGATTTTTAGTTCTGTAAAATACAATTTCAGAGGTCAATTTCAGAGGTCAAATGGGACTGATTCGCCCAAGGTGGCGCATGAGTCCCAATATGGACTTTTTTAGAATTTTCAAAAAATTTGGAGTGATTTTGACGGTTTTTAAGTGCTATGATGCAAACCTAAGTGAAAAGTGCAGAATTTTAGAAAATTGAAATGAATGTAGATGTGAAAAATGCAACCTAAATGCACATTTTTATGAATGCAAAATTTAATACCTAACATGCAAATGAATCATGCAAACCCTAATACAAGCTAGATCTATGATGATGAAATGACTTCAAATCAATAAAAAAAGAATTCAAAAAGAAGGTTCACCAAAATGAATCGTAGATTTTTGGGACTAGGAATGCTAGGTCTTTTGTTCAATTAGGGTCTTTCACCTAATGAAAATAGATAGATCCCACACCCAAAATTTAGGTGGTTCACTCAATCTAAGATATATGTATGATGAAATTACGTCTAAATGCAATGTTCTAGATGAAAATAATTGATAAGATTGATTGATTAAGTATTTAAAACCTAAGAAATGTGGCTTGTTTGAAAAACACATTGTGCTATGCAAAAATGAACTAGAAATGCATGCAAAACTTAATAGAAATGAACAAAACTGAAAGTGTGCACCTGAGATGTTGAAGGAGGTTAGGGATGACATTTCAAATGCTGTTGATGCTGGTTTTTAGGCCTGGTGGGACTCATTCACCATTCTAGGTGAATTAGTCCCAGTTCTGTAAAATTGAGCTAGAACCTGTTTTTGACAAAAGGATACCTAAAAATGTAGAAAACTGAAAATTGACCTTGGAGTGGGACTAATTCTCCACCCATGGCGAATAAGTCAACTTTTGAATTTTTGGATTTTCAAAAGTGGAATTAGGAGCTTTTAGTCTGCACTTTAGACTTCTCAAGGTGTCCACTTCAGAAACTTTGATTTACGGGTTTGAAAGTGAGATCTTATTGATATTTTGACTTGTTGAATGAAGAGAAGATTTGAGAAACCTTGCAACTTGATCTTCAATGATTTCCAAGCTTCCAAGAGTCTTAAATCTACAAAGCCACAATACAAGAGAGAGAAAAGTTGGATGTTAGGGCATGGGGGTTTTCCTTGGTCAAACCCCTTTTAGGTAATTAAACCAAAATGATGGAGTGGGATGAGACATGCAACAATGGAGTTGATTACCTTGCTATGATGTTTGATCTTGAATGTCTACAACAAAACATGAAGAATCTGCCCTTGAATGTGTGAAGATTAATATCTTGGTGACTTGAAATGATGAAACCCTAAGTTGCTTGACTTGAGATGGAAGAATGGTGGATGAATGAATGATAAGAGATAATATATGTAAAATGAGGAGAAAAACACTTATTTATACACACTTGAGCCTTAGTAACCCGATGATACCTCATCACAGGCCGACATCAAGTGATTTTGAATAAAAACCAGAAGGAAAATTTGATTTTTTTTTGAATTTGGAGCTAAGAGGGACTCATTTGCCACCCATGGCGAATGGGTCCCACCTTGGACTTGAATGTGGGTGTTAGGAATTGTCTTTCATTTAATGTTATTTGTCGGGTTTACATTGAAAAATACACTTAATTAAGGCTTATAAGTGCATAGAGGGGTCAAATAAAGCATAAGAAAGGTGTAAATAGTGAGATTATTCCTAGAAAGCATAAAATCTTGTTACAAGACTTTACAACACTTCAAAATAGGACTTAATTACTGATGAAAAATTGATTTTTAGGTGAATTGTAATGAATAAAGTTTAGAAAAGTGTAGAAATGTTTTACAACACTTCACAATACCTTCACAAGACACCATTATTTGAATTTTTAAGGACCTAAATGTGAATGTTCAAGCCACATTACAACATTAAGTCAAAGAAAAATGGACCAAGCAACATGAAGAAAGACCTAAAAGGCCATGAAAATGACAAGGGGCCATTTTTCTATGACACAATGTGAAATTGCAAAATTCACAGTATCAGTTTGCCAGTAAAATTAAAAAAAATGATAATAACAGAAACAAGATCCCATTTTATAATTGGGATCCCGTAGTAAATGGGATCCCGTTTCTATGTCAATGGTCCAAACAATAAATATTAGGAAATGGGATCTCGATTTACAAAACAGGATCCTATTTCTAAAAAAGTGAATTTGTGCTCGGGTTGTGGTTGGGTTTTTGGCTTATTTTTTGGTTTAGGAGAAGTCTTGGGGATTCGAACCTAGACCTTGGACCTATTTTGACCTACAAGTTGAAGGTCCTAGCAATGTCACAGGAAAATAGTGACTTTGGACATATGTTTGAAGACTCTTTTGTAGAATTTTTTGACATAATTAAAACCCATTATAGATGAGAGTGAAAATTCCAAATATGTAATTTTTTTTTTACAATTGAATTATTTTTTCTATTTTTCAATTAATTTTTGATGAAATTGGTCCATAAACTTGAAATATCAAGGTTTTTTACTATTTTAATAATTTTTTATTAAAATATTTATTTTGTAAAACAAATTGCACAAAAACGGACTTTAAACAATTCTTTTCAATTTAAAAAAAATCAAAAAATGATAAGTTTAGGTTTATCTTATGTGTGACATACACGATGATTTTTCAAAATGACAAATATGGATAATAAAAATTTAACAAAAAAATATTCAATAAAAAATTACAAAAAAATATCAAAAACTTGCTTCAATGAGTTACAAATCTTTTTCCAAAAGGATTTAGAAAAATAAGATAATTTAGGTCAAAATATGGATGACGTACACATGCATGGTATGGTTAAAATAAAGTTACTTTTAAATAGTGGTTTTTAGAAACGACTATTGAAAATCAATTTGTAGCATCTGGGTATTGAAATAAATTACATATTTGGAAACTAGACTCCAAGTACTACACTTTATGATCAAAGATTTTTTTCAAAATTCTATCTCTAAGTGCTTCAAATTTTAAGGTCAAATGTGTCAAATTCTAAAAATCAAGGAAAACACTCACTTTTTGGCCAAAAAAGTGGACTCAACTTCTTGCGAGCACCCTACTATTTTTCCATATTTTGCTTAGTTTAGGAAAATATATTTCAAGGTTCAAGTGTGAAATAAAGGTGAAAATGTTTTGAAAAAATTTGAATGCAAATTTCAGATGCAAAATGTAATATATGACTGATTCTAAGATTCCACAACCTGAAAATGATGATTTGATGCAACTTGAAAGCAAACAATACAATGTTTTTCAATTTGAGACAATATGATCTAAATGATTCAAATATGTCAAAAAAAGGACAATTTTGAATGGAATTTTAAGATCTAATATGCAATACCTATCTAATTTGAAGATCAAAATGAAGATTTATGCAAATTTGAAATAAAACTATACAAATTTTCACTTATTTTTGAGCTAAAATGAAAGATGCAATATGTATGCAATGAACAATTTCATATTTTAAGAACTTAGTGAATGAAATATGATCTAAATATGACAAAAAAAACCCTAATGCAACCTATGATGCAATATGGAATACAAATTTGTTTTATCTTTTTATGCTTCTAAGATGCAAAAATGAAACCCTGAATGGAAAAATACAAAACAATGTAATACAAAACCTAGATCTAGGGTTTGAAAGACTTCCAATTTTTAGAAGCTATATGATGTAAGAATTTTGGGTTCACCAAAATGAAACATAAAAACATGGTGACTCTAAGATTAGTTTCCATAACCTAGGGCCATTTCCACTTTTTTATAAATTTCATTGGGATATAGATCAAGAAGGTGAATTGTTTGACTATCAACCTTAAAGGTGAGCCAACCAGACTTGGATCTATATCCTAAGGGGAATCATAATTGATTAGAAATATTTTTAAATGATAAACTTAATGATCCTATGTGCCCTAATACTAAAATGCAAGATCCCTATGATTGATAAATAGAAATAACAGTTTGTAGGTGGATCTAAGGAGTGTAAAGGGGTATGTACCAACCTAGAAAAGCTTGTTTTGAGCATTATAGAAGGAAAAGGTCACCATTGGGGGAATGAGTCCTTGTAGGGAAATTATAATAAAAATTTTGGGTCCTTTGGAGATGGATCTGAGACTCCGTTTGCCATAGGTCCCATTGTTGGAATGTCATAAATAAATTTTTCAATTGAGTTTCCATGTCCTGACAACAATGATGGCAATTTTTCAAGTTCTTCAATCCTTCTTCAACCTATAACTTGCACATACACAAAGAGGGGAAAAACTATTTGTTTTGTGTGAATGGGGGTTTTTCCTTAGTCAAACCCCATGTTTGATAATTAAACCTTGATATAGAGATAATGACAATTGATAAATGGAAGGAATGATGAATGAACACTTGCTTGCTACAACTCACCAAACCTTTAATGGATTCCCTTAGAGGATTGAAGTCAAAAATATCACTCCAATGAATTAGATCATGCTTTTTTTGATTTTTTGGATACTTGAATGCTTGGATGCTTTAGGATCAACAATGCATATTAGCTTTAACAAGATGAAATGAACAAACATAAGCTTGAACATGATGATAGGTGTAGTGTCAAAAAATGTACTCCTTTGCATTTTCAAACTATGTTTGGGTCCCTTAATTAATTAGACTTAATTAAGCATCTAATTGGCCCAATTATGCATCTAAAAGCCTAATTAATCCTATTTTCCAAAAGGGAAACTTGTATTAAACAATTGAAAAAATTAATTAAATTTCCTTGGAATTTGAGTGTCCTTGATTTAGGTCCTAGGACCCATTCGACCAAGGGTGAATGAGTAGTCCTTAAGTTTAGGAACCTAATTTTTAATATGTTTTTGGTAGCATTTTTATGTTTCAAATTCAAATTTTAATTGTCCCAAACTTTGATTTTTAATTTTTAGGAAATTAGAAAATTATCTATAAATACAAAGTCTTTTAATCAATTTAAATCCTAAAAGCAAGAGGTGAACTTCATAAGAGCTAAGATTATTGTCAAAAGTGTTCAATAGAAGATTTATCAGTCATTTATTGCACCATTCATGATCTCAAGCATCATGTCAAAGTTATCTTCATTCATGCATTTTTTGGAGCTAACTTTGTGATGTAGGTTTCAAGCATTCATGTTAAGATTCAAGCATAAAGATCAACATCCAATCAAGCTATTTCATGCAAGATAAAGACCTTGGAAAAACATGTTAGATTTTATTCCTCTAAGAATCTCCATTCAAGGGTTTGGTGAGTCACACCATAACATTATTCATTCATCATTCTTTCCATTCATGTTTTATTTCATATCAAGGTTTAATTACCAAAACATGGCTTGACCAAGGAAAAAACCCATTCACCAAAAACATTTTTTTCCACTCTCTTTGTGTTTGTAGATTTAAAGGTGAATCTGAAGGATTGAAGGTTGATTAAAAATGAAATTTTGTGAAATTGTTAAAGTTGTCATCAAAGTTTTCAAGCCACATAAACTCACTTGTAGAATTTATTTCTAACTTTTTGACTATGAAATTTGGAGGAATCAGGAGTGCAGATCCAGGAGCAGAGGACTATGAAAATAGATTTTGGATCCTTATAGCAAGAACCACTAGCCCTAGGGTGAATCTATCCTAGGAGGACACTCAACAAGAGCTTTTGGTGATAGGTACATAAATTCTTATCCTTCTCAGAGGGTGCAGGGGCACCATTAAAGGAGTTTTGTCTATTTAAAGTTTTGAAAGCTAGACTTTAGGAATTAGGAGTTTTTGTATTTGAATAAAGTCATTAAGACCATTTGGGGATGCAATAGGTCATTCATGGTAGCATTAGGTGTCTAGGGGGGTAGATAATTTGACATTTGCAAAAATGATATTTTTGATAAAGTTGTCAAATAGTAAATTATGAAAGTTGTTTTTAAGGGGATATGAATGGTCACAAGACTTGGGGAGTTAGTTTTGGAAGTTGTAGAAATTAGTTTGGATGGAAAAACAATATAAAATGTTGTAAAATCTTGAATGGAGGTTGATTTTCTAATTTTGGAAACAAACTAAATAAGAATACCCCTAATTTTTTGTGTTTTCCCTTCTTAACTGAGACTGTATGGCTCGTACAGTGAACTTGTGCATCTAATTCCAAGTTGGAATAGTGTTGTATATTTATTTAACATTACTTTTATTTTCATTTGAGGGCTTAACAATCAATTTTGAGTATTTGTTAGGAGCCTTTTCTTCGATCGGCCTGAATAGGGCATTTTTGTGTTTTAAAGGACTCAAGATGAAACAAAGCCATTACACCTACTATCAATGATGTTCCTCAATGGAATGGGTGTGTAATAAATTTTCTTTGAATGTGTATGAAGTTTGGGTGTGCAGGGGAGGTCTGGAAGTAAATGGAGTGTGGAACCCTATGAAAAGCTTTTGAGTTTTCCACACAAAAGAGAAGATTTAGAAGGTGAAACTGAGAATGTGCCTTGGGTAGTATGATTTCAAGTTGAATTAATCTTGTATAGGGTATTTCAAATTTTTTTGAGTAATTTATAGGTTGTGGGTTGATGGGGAAGTGCTATTTTCAATAAACCCCTAGGGTTTAGGCTAAAAATGAGGGTTTTATGATTCACCTACTATACGGTGGTATGTCTAAGTTTTGATTGAGGAATATGAAGTTCCTCCACAAAATAATTGCTTCTGCAAGAGTTGGTAGGAATTGGATAAGTATAAATAGTAGTCCCTTTGTAAAAGAGGGCTAATTTGAGCCCTAAAATGTGAGAAAATCCAGTTTAGAGAAATTTGTTGCAAAATAGTTACTAGTGATTGTTTGATATGATGAATGGCTCTTAAATGGGTCCCTAAATTTGATCAAGTTGAGAACTGAAAGATGGTGGTTGAGAAATTATACCCGATCTAGTGGGTTTGGAGTACTACAAGGAGACATAGCGAACTTGCTAAATGAAGGGGTTTTGGTGAAATTGTGAATTGACCTTTGTTGTTCTAGTTTGGAATTATGTGTTTGTGTGTTGCAGGCCTCTGCCTACTACATCAAAGTGGTATCAGAGTGAGGAAGTAGTTCCTTGAAGAAGAAAGTTCCAGTTTGGAGGTGAAAAGACAAGTTGGGAAAGATGCCCCCAAAGGCCAGTGCAATGGAAAAGGAAATAAAAGAATTGAAGGAGATTTTGGCATAAAACGATAAGATCTATAAAGATTCACAAGAAGCCACCATAGCCAGGGTAGAATCCTTGGAGAAGAACCTGAGAAGAGGGATGATGGAGGAAGATCAGAGTGATAAGGAAGATGAAGGAGAAGAAGGAAATCCTCCAGTCCAAAATGATGAAGGTGATTTAGATCCTAATGAAAGGAGAATGATGAAGATGCTGAAGGAAGTAAAGGGTGACAACACTCCAAAAGTGAAGGTTGAGGTACCCATGTATGGAGGTAAGATGGATAGTGAAGAGGTTTTGGCATGGATTGATGCCTTTGATAACTTTTTAGAATTTGAAGACATTGAGGACAACAAGAAGGTTAAGTATGCAAAGACAAAGTTGAAAGGACCAGCTCTCACATGGTGGAATTTTGTCAAAGAGGAAAGAGTCAAGAAAGGTAAGTCTAAAATATGTTCTTGGGATAGGATGGTAGCAAAATTTAAGGCTCAATTTTTACCAGCAGACTATGGTATTCAAACTTTTATGAAATTGTAAGAATTAAAGCAAAGGGAGATGAATGTGATGTCTAGTACTGAAGAATTACATAGATAATGCATATGGTTAGGTCACCATGAAGATGAAATTGAAAGAGTAGCCAGATATTTTAGTGGCTTAAGGATGAAAATAAGAGATGAAATCAGTTTGAACCCTCCTAAGATAGTAAAAGAATGTTTCCAAATGGTAGTAAGGGTAGAAGATATGATCAAAAGAAGACAAGAAAGGAAAGGAAGATAAAGATGTGACATGAATAGAGGTTGAGGCACTAGGAAAATCACTGAAGAACAAGATAGTGCAAGCAAGAATAAGGAACAAGCACTAGAACCAAGAGGAGGATGGAAAGATGGAAGGACAAGTTTCAGACCAAGGAGATATTACAATGAGTTTACAGGAAGATGTTATAAATGTGTCAAGTATGGTCCACCCATTATTCAAATGTCCAGAGGAGTTTCGATCAAATTCAAGTGGAGGAGAAAAGAAGAATGAAAGAAGAGCACAAATTGTCCATGAGGAGGAGGCAAAAAGTTCAAATTCACTCTACAAGCAACTCCTTAAGTTGGTGAAATGTTGATGATGGAGAAACACATCTTGAAGACCACAAAGGAGGAAGATTTGCTACAAAGGAGAGAATTGTTTAGAACAACCTATAAATGCAGAAACAAGGTATGTAAAGTCATTGTGGATTCAGGAATATGCACATATAATATTGTGTCTAGTGAGATGGTAGGAAAGGTACATTTGAAAAGGATCCCTAGAGCAAGGCCTTATAGAGTTTCATGGGTTAGTGAAAATTAGTCTTTGGTGGTGAGTGAGCAAGCAAAAGTTGAATTTTAGATAGGTCCATACATAGATGTTCATTCTTTGTGACATTCTACCCATGAGTTGTTTTCATCTTTTATTGGGAAGGCCTTGAAAGTTTGATAGGTCAACCTTGTATAATGGAAGACAAAATACCTACATCATTGAGAAGAATGGAAGAGAATTCATGTTAACCCCATTGGTTGAAGGTCTAGTAGAATATGGTGAAATTATAATGCTAGGGAAAAAAGAGCGTATGAGTGTTGATAAAAGAAAGAATGCAAAGTTGACAGCCTATAGAAGGTATGATGAAGATGGGACAATATGGAGAGAGCATGATAATGACTTGCAGTCAGATGTTGAGTATAGGAGTGTTTTTGTATGGAAAAAGAAGGATAAAAAGAATGAGTTTCAGACTGATAAAGTAGAAGGTAAGGGTGAAAAATCTTTATAAATCATGTAAAAGGTGAATGCATCATGGTGGGGGCAATCAAGTTCCCTATAACAAAGAGTAAAGCAAAGGGACAATTAAGGGATACTATAATAGAGGTAAGAGATATTGGGAAGACAGTGACTAAGTGGACAATGGTTTGTGATAGAAAAAGGATAGTGAATAATGTTGTTGGAATAGCAGGCAAAGAAAATACAAGAAATAATGATGAGAATGTGATAGAGGATAGTACTGGGCTTAGGACAGGGGACACAAAAAGGATAGATCTAATAAGGATAGTATAGGATAAAAACACAATAGGTAAGGGGGCTGACAGTGAAAAGGATATATGTGACAATAAGAAGAGTACAAAAAGCATGAGTAGAGGACCGTGGGACAAGCAAAAGGATGAAAAACAAGTGAAGGAAACTAGTAAATATGTGAGTACAGATGCAAAGGAAGATGAAATGACCGTGTTTGAGAATGGGAAAGGTAAGAGACACCCCACAATGCTATGTGACAATGATAATCTAGTTATAAAAGAAGACAAGGATATCATGAAGCAATATGAACCTGATGGAAGGATACAAGGGAGATAAAGGCATGAAGGATAAAATGGAGGACATGTTACATTTCTCTTTCCAAGAGACTTGGAAAAGCTTCAAGTTGAGGTGTATGGTGCAAGAGCACCATTAAAAGAGTTTTGTCCATTTAAAGTTTTGAAAGCTAGACTTTAGGAATTAGGATTTTTTGTATTTGAATAAGGTCCTTAAGACCATTTGGGGATGCAATAGGTCATTTGTGGTAACATTAGGTGTCTAGGGGGGTAGATAATTTGACATTTGCAAAAATGATATTTTTGACAAAGTTGTCAAATAGTAAAATTGTGAAAGTTGTTTTTAAGGGGATATGAATGGTCACAAGACTTGGGGAGTCATTTTTGGAAGTTGTAGCAGTTATTTTTGATGGAAAAACAATATAAGATGTAAAATATTTAATGGAGGTTGATTTTTGATTTTGGAAACAAACTAAATAAGAATACCCCTGATTTTTTGTGTTTTCCTTTCTTAACTGAGACTATACAGACCGTGCAGTGAACTTGTGCATCTAATTCCTTGGAATAGTGTTGTATATTGATTTAAAATTACTTTTATTTTAATATGAGGGTTTAATAATCAATTTTGAGTATTTGTTAGGAGCCTTGTCTTAGATTGGCCTGAACAGGGCATTTTTGTGTTTTGAAGGAATCAAGATGAAATAAACCCATTCCACCTACTGTCAATGATGTTCCTTGGTGGAATAGGTGTGTACTAACTATTCTTTGAATGTGTATGAAGTTTGGGTGTGCAAGGGAGGTCTGGAAGTAAATGGAGTGTGGAACCCTATGAGAAGTTTTTGAAGGTGAAACTGAGAATGTGTCTTGGGTAGTATGATTTAAAGTTGAATTAAGCTTGTGCAAGGTATTTCAAACTTTTTTGAGCAATTGATAGGTTGTGGGTTGATGGGAAAGTGCTATTTTCAATAAACCCCTAGGGTTTAGGCTAAAAAGGAGGGTTTTATGATTCATCCACTGTATGGTGGTATGTCTAAGTTGTGATTGAGGAATCTGAAGTTTCTCCACATAAGAATTCCTTCCCCAAGAGTTGTTAGGGATTGGATAAGTCTAAATAGTAGTCCCTTTGTAAAAGAGGGCTAATTTGAGCCCTAAAATGTGAGAAGATCCAGTTTAGAGAAATTTGTTGCAAAAGAGTTACTGGTGATTATTTGATATGATGAATGGCTCTAAAATGGGTCCTTGAATTTGATTAGGTTGAGAACTAAAAGAAGGTGGTTGAGAACTTATACCCGATTTAGTGGGTTTGGAGTACTATAAGGAGACATAGTGAACTTGTTGAATGAAGGGGTTTTGGTGAAATTTTGAATTGACCTTTGTTGTTCTAGTTTGGAATTGTGTGTTTGTGTGTTGTAAGACTCCCCCTACTACATCATCAGATCAGTTGTAAGTTTGTTGATTCTATTAGATTAAGGTTTTAAATTGATGTTTCAAGTATTACATTGCATAATTGCATTCATTTCGTAATTTTCATTTATCTACCAAAAGTACATTTTAGGTTGATTTACCTCATCCTCAATCATAAGGAAAAAAATAGGATCTCCATTGAGGTTGACTCACCTAAGGGTTGAAAGTCAATCTTACCCTAGGGGATCTCTTTTTCCTAATGAAAAAAGAAAGATAGGTGCATATCCCTATTTCCCCATCATTTTGATGAACCTATTTTTCTACATTTCATTTTGGTGAACTCGACATGTACATCTAAAATTCTAAAATTGGAGTCCATTCAAACCCTATATTTAGGATTTTCAATATTTTGGATTGCATTGCATTAATTTTCATTTCATTTAGGGTTGTTAAAATTGCATTAGTTTTCATCTCATTTAGGGTTTTAAAATTGCATTTTACATTGTTTAAAATCTAAAAAATCTAAAAAAATTTGCATGCATAATACACTGATTTTGCATAGTACTTTCATATTAATGTAATTTTTAGTCATTCACATTAATAAATTTGGTCAAAATTGCATTTCAAAAAGTGTCACATTGTTAATCATTTGTTACTAATTTCACTTGCATTAGGACACCTAAATCTAGAAATTCAATCACTAAAACCATAGTTAGCAACCTAGAACTAGAATTTCAAACATTAGGAAAGAAATTAAAAACTTTGTTTTTTCAGAACCCTGACCTGGGGCCCATTCACCCTAGGGAAAATCAGTCCTTGTACAAGTTCTTTTTCAAAATTCTGGGCATTGATTTGCCTCAATTTGCTTCATTTTGCTTTGCTGCTAATTTTGTGTTTCAGTTTCAGAAATAAAAAAAATCTATCATTTCTTGCATTAAGTTCAAATTGGTTAAATTAAGTGCATTATTTGAAATCAAAATTGACATTAAAAACATATCATTTTAAGTATATTTCATTCAAAAATAGAAAATCTTCATATATTAGATTTGAAACTTTGCATAAAATTTTATCATGGACATGTGTATGGGTAATATATGGAGGACCTTAAGATATTTCTAGTAGATATTTCAACTTGTGTGTTTGGTGATGACCCTAATGGAATTGAGCATATTAATGAGTCTTCATATCCTAATTAATTCCCCCATGAAGTAGAAATCTTGGGTCAAGATGAAGATATCATGTAACAATTCATACAAGACTCCCTACACAATCTTGAGAACAATGCATCCTTTTATCCATCCATGCAAAGAAAAGGTATAATTCCATCATATGATATGTTCAACCTCTTATATCTTGAAATTTAAGAACAAAGCAAGCCTCAACCATCAATCATTAATGAAATTGATCACAAGGACAAAAATGATACTCTTTTATCTTACACTCATCGAGTTACTAATGCACTGATTAACTTAAAAGAGGGTTATGGTCAATGCTTTAGGAATTGAAAAAAAAATGATGTGACATAACCAATGAGCATGGAACTTTCAAAATATTAGATAAAATACCATCTAAGGATACCAATGGGTTAGGATATCAAGATCTTGCCCCCCTTGCATATCTCTTACGGGAAAAGGTGTTGTCTTCCACAAGATCATTTCAAGAGACCAATTAATACCTCAAAAAGATGACATGATCACCTTAAAGCTCCTACCCCCCCACCTCCACCTCAACAAGTTGCTCAAAAAAGTAAGAAATATAAGCCTTATAAGCTCAAGGAATTGTCATTCTTACACATTACAATAGAAATTGAATGAAAAATGGATCAACTCCATCTAGGATTGATTTACTTGCCACCTATCAAATAAAATAAAAAGGAAAGAATACAAACATGAATTATTATGAATTTCATAGAACTCTTGGGAATCTTACTAATGAGTTTCATCTAAATTACAACAATTGATCCAAAAAAATGATATTAATGTAATTAACTAAAATGCACACACTTTGCTGCTTACCATGTGATAGTTGTAGAATCATAGCATGCTCACTATTACAAGTTTAATATTTACTGAAAATAATTTCTATATTGCAAGGAGCACATTCTCATCACTCACCTCAACTCACCCTTGTCCTTCACTTAGTAGGGGGCACAGAGTTAGATAGCCTTTCCTAGTTGACACTTGTTGTCCCTTTGCCTAGTTGTCCACCTTTTGCATATGATGAACAAGATTGGGATGCAAATGACCTACTATAGGTTGAATTTCATGTGCCATATTAGTATTTCTCTTCACATTCTTTGTGATTGCATGTGCATAATGTGATCCCCCGTATAGTGCTACTTGGCATGTCTTTATATGTTTTTGAGCCCACTTTGGATGACCCTTGTCACTCTATTGGTGCAAGGATACAAAGGAAGCAAATTTGTTGTGACATTCTTCTATTTGTATCTTCATTCTTCTATCTTTTGTACACCTTTATCAAGTTTTTCTCATGTTTTCCTTTTGAGGATGACACAAGGTGTCAAGACATTTTGGTCTCTTCCATGTTGACCCAAAAGCTTCCCATTGTTTTCTCTCTCTATGTGTCATTCTTCCTTTATTCTTGTTGTTCCATGATGATGATAGTTCTGAGCTTGATTATATTATTGGAGCAAAGACATAACGTTGACCCTAGATCCATGCATCCCTTATGTGTTATCTTAGGATTGCATATGAGGGGAAAGCCTCCTTTCCATGATGTGGATATATTATGGAAACATATATTTGCATAGGGATTTCCAAATAAAGTTCTCATGTATTGACATTTATTGTGTTCTACTTTAAACTAATTGCTCACAACATGGTGTTCAACAATTTCTTTAAAGTGGGGGCATACACATCCCTGCTCATTGTTTGCTTCAAAGTGTGGTCTTCTTACTTTGTGTGATGTGTAGATTCTTGGTGGTGACATTTGGTTTGATTTTCCTTCAAGAGAATGACCTTTCTTGGCATATGAAATTACTCTTAGTGGTAATTCTACAACTTGCATTCCCTAAGTTGTGAATCTTTTATCCTCGACTAGTCATCTCTTGTTGACATTAGGCACGATGTTCCCTAAGGAGAGACCTTTCATGAAATAAGAAAAACCCTTTTGAATATCCTATCCTATTGCATGTACAACCTTTGTCAAGGCCACCAAGTACAACACAATTTTCTTGCCAGTGGAGCCTTTTTCATGAGTGCCTAGCATAATGCAACTTGCTAGCCTTGTGACCATTTTTGTGGTGACTTATCAAAGTTATCAAGAGGAATAACTTTGGTATGGTTGATATATGGGAGCCTTTAGACCTGGAATGACTTTCCCATCAACCACCCTTTTGGGGCTCACCTAGTGGACACTGGATTTCACTTGCCCATGTGAGTATATTTTGTTTGCATAGTGGACAATGGGTTTTCATTTGAAAACATTTTTTGGAAAATTAGCTAAGGATTAATCCATACCGATTGGAAAAATAGTCAAGGATTGATCCACCCTTCCCTCTTTCTCTTCTCATTAATTTTGACACTGTATTCTTGTGTATCTTGTCTTCTTGCTGCACATTTAACATAGGCATGTGTCTCTTTGTGCCTTTGTTGGTTTGCCATGATATCTTAGATCTTGGGGGCTTGATCCTCATCCTTGACCTTTGTTGTCTTATCTTTCCAACAGTTGTACAATTATACCTCTCTTGATGCATATTTTTTTAATTTAATGTGAGCTTGAGCATAGGGATCATCCTCTTACTAAAGTGGGGGCTAAATTTAGTGTCAAAAATGTAGTCCTTTACATTTTTACACTATGTTTGGGTCCCTTAATTAAGCCTCTAATCGACCCAATTATGCATCTAAAAGCCTAATTAATCCCATTTTTTGAAAAGGAAACTTGTATTAAACAATTACAAACATTAATTAAATTGCCCTGGAATTGGAGTGTCTTGAATTTAGGTACTAGGACCCATTCTCCCAAGGGTGAATGGGTCCTTCTTAAGTTTAGGACCCCAAATTTTAATATGTTTTTGGGAATTTTTATGATTCAAATTCAATTTGCAATTCTTGGCCTTTGATGTTTAATTTTTGAGAAATTAGAAAATTATCTATAAATACAAGGTCTTTTTATCAATTCAAATCCTAGAAGCAAGAGGTGAATTTCATAAGAGCTAAGATTATTGTCAAAGGTGTTCATAGGAAGATTTATCAGTCATTTTTTGTAGTATTCAAGATCTCAAGAATCATATAAAATTTATCTTCATTCATGCATGTTTTTGGAGCTAACATTGTGATGTAGGTTTCAAGAATTCAAGCTAAGATTCAAGCATCAAGGTCAACATCCAATCAAGCTATTTCATGCAAGATAAATACCTTGGAGATATGTGTTAGATTTTAGTCATCTAAGGATCTACATTCAAGGGTTTGTTGAGTTGCAACATAGCATTGTTCATTCATCATTCCTTCCATTCATGTTTCATCTCATATCAAGGTTTAATTACCAAAACTGGTTTGACCAAGGAAAACCACCATTCACAATTTTTTTTACCTCTTTATGTTTGCAGATTTGCAGGTGAAGAAGGATTGAAGATTGATCAAAAGTGTAATTTTGCAAAGTTGTCAAGCCACAAAAACTCACTTGTAGAATTTAATTTTTACTTTCTAACTATAAAATCCAGAGGAATTAGGAGTGCAAATAGAATATTAGAGGACTATGAAAACAAATTTTGGATCCATGTAACATGACTCATTTACCCTAGGGTGAATCTATCCTAGGAGGACACTCAATAAAATCTTTTGGTGATAGGTACATAAATTCTTATCCTTCTCAAATTTGTCAGAAGTTTATTGATTATATTAGATTAAGGTTTTAAATTGATATTTCAAGTCTTACATTGTATAATTGGATTCATTTAGTATTTTTCATTTATCTTTGAAAAGTGCATTTCAGGCCGATTTACCTCATCCTTAATCATAAAGAAAACAACAATATCTCCACTAAGGATGTCTCACCTAAGAGTTGAAATTCAATCTTACCCTAGGGGATCTCTTTTTCCTAATGAAATAAGGAAGATAGGTATATTCCCATTTCATTTTGGAAAAAAACTAGCTATGTTTCGTCATTTCAATATGATCTTGAATGTTGCAACAAATGACTAAAAAACCTGCTCTTGAATGCTCTTGACAATAATATTTTCTCATATTTTCTCCTTCAAAAGTATTAGATCTCAAATGATCAAATAAATATGTATTTACAAATGTTTATGTAAATTCCTAAAAATTAGATTCCAAAATCTGACAATTGCATATGAAATTTGAATCATTAAAATACTGCTAAAAATATATTTAAAATGAGTCATGGCACTTAAGGAGGGCCCATTTTCCCTTGGATGAATGGGTCATTGTCCATAAGTCTAGGACACACATTCTCAAATGTGAAATTAAAATATTAATTGCATCAATTAAATATAGGTCTCCCTTTCAAAAAAAAAACAAAATAAGGCTTTGGAATGCATAATTTGGTCAATTAGAGGCTTAATTAAGTCCAATTAATTAAAGGACCCAAACATAGTGTGAAGTTATAAAGGTATATAATTTCCTACACTATATTTATCTCCCACTTTGGTGAGAGTATGACCTTATACTCAAACTCATAGTAAAGTAGACAAATATGCTTTAAGAGAGGTCTAAGTGTACAAATGTTGGAAATATAAGATGAAAAAAGATAAAGGAGGTGGTAAAGCCCCCAAGATCCAAGATCCCATGGAAAACCAACATAAGGACAAGAGGACACACAAGATATGTAAGATACATGAAAAAAGACAAGGTACACAAGCATGTAATGTTAAAGCTAATGTAAAAAGGGATAGACTACAAAGTTGCATTATGGCATGTCCATCAAATACATTCACAAGGATGCAAAATAACTTATGAAACACATGGATCCACTAGACGAGCTATATTATGATAGGTAGCCATGAAATATGCTCACAAGGGCTAGTGCAATCCGGTATACACTAGGTGAGCCCCAAGGATAGAGGAGAAACATACTCTAGGTCTACAAGGTGTGAACCTATAATAAGGTAATAGATGGAAAAGTCATGCTAGGTCTACAGGCCTTCCATATGCAAAGCATACCAAAAGTTACTCCCTAATAACTTTGATAAGGTACCACAACATGATCAATATGTTATTCCAACACTACACTAAGTTCAAGCTTTGTGAACAAACTGAATTAAGAAATGAAGTAATGTCAATGTAAAGACCTCACACTTCCTAGGAGATGTATGCTATCATCACTAAAAAGGGAACATGTAAATAATGAATGGGTGACTATATGTCCCCCCACTTAAAATATCAACATACTTGTTATGTTGGTATTTTAAGTAGAAAGAGGGAAAGAGGGGATCCTTGAAAATAATATACACCTTAAAAAATAGTTATCCTTGCCCCCCAAGCATAGAGACAAAGACAACCACCAAGTAATATCATGTTGTTGCCAAGATAAATATAGTTTTACTTAAGATTGTACCACCATGAATAACAATGAGTAAAAAAAATAAAGCTACTAGTGCCACATAGTGATGAGCAACAAGATAGGATGAAAAACATTATAAATTAGAGGAAGTAGGTGCATCAACACAAGAGCACCACAATCCTTAAGATGTTGAATTTTATTACCAAAGCCTTACATTCATTAGTTAAATGACCATGCAGTTGATGACATGCAGAAAATGAACTTTTTTGTAGAATTTCTTTTGTGTTTTTGGAGGAAGAGTAATCAAGTGGGCTTAGAGAAGTCTTGACAAGATAGTATCTTGATGAATAGTAGAATATATTCTTTTCTTTTGTGAAAGAGATCTTTCTTTCTTACTAGAAGGTGCCATACATACACAAGACTCTTTAGGTTTAGATTGTGAGATTTTGTACTCTCCCAAAAAGGAGGGTGTAAAATCTAATGAACCCAAATCATCATTAAAACATGTGTTTGAATATGAAGCAATATCATGACCATGATGTATATTTCTCCTAGGAGTGTTTTGCATGATGATATTGATATTAAGTGAAGGTTTATTTGATGCTTTCATTTCTTTTGAAGGATAATAACCAAGACCTCTTGTTTGTTCTTGTGGGGTAGGATCTATAGGGACACTATGTGAGCTATACTACACAAACAATTTATTCCTTGAGAGTCATTTATCAACTTCCTAAGGTTGTCCATAGTGGGCACCATCTCTCCTACTAAAGATCTAGTACTTAAGTAATCTTTAAGACCTAAATATTTGTCTAATTATTTTAACTTTTCCTTGGGAACATGGGCAATAGGGGTCTCTAAGCTCACATAAATGTTAGGATATGAGGAATTCATGGGTAATGTGAGGTGAGGAATGGAATCCAAAATGGATTGAGTTGAAGACATACCTTGTGTGAAAGAGTTAGAGGACTCAGGCTCCATAGTGGACATGGTTACAATGCAAGATGCTATAAGTCTAAAACTACGTATCATAAGGGTACTATCAATAGGAAACTAGGTCGTGAAGCTCATATAATTTTCAAAACACTTAGGTAAACCTACTATACAAGGTGAGATACAAAAAAACCACAACAAATTAGATAGATTTTAGAATTAGGAAGAAAAACCTCACAGAACACACAAAAATAGACCTATGATCCAAATTTGGGTGAAATTTGATAGGTCTAGGGTGTGAGGTACCCTAGAATGGCAAGTTATTTTTACTAAGTTAAGAATTTGAATGTGTCATACTGTTTAATATCTTATTTTGTGACTATTCAGGTCTAGCAGTACAAATAAATTTTCAACAATTAATAGAATTGTGATTTTGTAATATGAATACAACCATGTGAGAAAATCTCAAAATTATCAAACAATGAATGCAATTGGAAATATACTATTTAGATTGTAAAGTATACAAATTTGCAAATCCTAACTTGACAAGTCTAAAAATTGAAATCTTTTTATGTTTTTTTTTTAAAATAACAATGTACTTTTTCCACTTTTTCACTTTTTGCAAATTCCTAAATGAATATTTTAAACCTTTTTAGATTTGATTTCAAATTTTAAATGATCTAATTTGAATTTTTCCAATGCGAGCATGAACTAAGTCTACTTTGAAATGAATAAAATTAACCCTAGATATCTTTTGGATGTAAAATGTAATGCAATTTTTCACCTTTTCAATGTTTTATATGACAATTAGGTATGCATTGATGATTAATGAAACCACCCTTAGATCTGATTCATATTTGAAAATGATATGCTTTAGGTTTCAAAGGGTTTAAAATATAAGAAATAGCTAGGTTCATCAAAAAAGTTGGATTGAGAAAATGGATCTAGGGTATAAACCATACTCTTCCCAACTGTTTGGTAGATTAAAGGTAATCACAACACCAACTTGGCTACAAACCTTGTAGGAAGATCTAGAATGGTGGATCAAAGCTTTAATCCTATATTTTGTGTGTGATGATGGTTTGGATGATTACTAATTGGATTATTTTTAGATGCAATGATCTAACTATGTCAAGCTCTAAAAATGCAACAAGACAAAATAAATACCCAAAAAAGACAAAGGGAATATATAGAGGAACCTGGTATGTAATTTTGATGTTGAATTCATTGGTCTAGGTTGTAGTACACCTTAGACTATCCTTTTTCTTTTTGAAATATGAAAACATAGGTTTGAGGTACCTAGTCTATAACTTCTTTCCTTCCAGGATCACTATCGAAACTTTGTCTATTGATGAGAAAATCGAGTATTTGTGTCTTGACAACTTGTAGGTTTGAATACACAAATGAGCAATTAGTCAATATTCCTCCAAATATCTCTAGATCTAAAAACCTACACACATGAAAGAGGGGGAAGGGTTGTGCCATATAGGGGCTTGCCTAAGTCATACCCCTTTTTGGTATTTCTACCTCCACAATGGTTATGATGATGTATAAAGAGAGCTTACTCTTGGTAGAACATAGGCTAAATGATAAAAAAGTAATAAATTGAAAAAATTTTGCAACTCACTACTTAGATCTACATTCCTTGATGAATTGAAGTCATGTATTCATCACCTTCAAGGAGAATTTGATAGCTTGATTAAATTCCCATAAATGTTAGTGCTCACAACATAAATGATCACAAAACATGAACAAAATTATGTAAAAACATGGTTGATGCTTGGCATGAATGAATGCTGCTAAAAATGCCAATAATTGCTCTTGATTGCTCTTGAATGCTTTTAGGATACTTGATTTTCTCAATTCAAAGTTATTTCTTACTTCTAGGATTTCAAATGATAAAATAACTAGTATTTATTTTCAATTCTTCTAATTTTATGAAAATCAAACACGAACAACCAATAATTGAAATTAGAAATTCAAATAATAAATTACTAACACTGACATTCAAATTTGGAGTCAGAGGAGGTGGTCTAGGGTGTGGTGTGCCCTCTATTAGATCCACCTTTTTTTGGATCTAAAAGTGTTAGGGGAAAAATATTAAATGCATAATTTCATTTCCCATATTTAATTTTTTGAAGATGCTTGTAAAATGGGTAATTAATGCATAATTAGGTCCAAGCACACAAGGGGGAGGTAAAACTAGTGTGAAATTATCAAGGCTGACAATATTTAATGCTATATCTATGAATTTAGAATTCTTGAAAAATAAAAGCTCTGATAACATGTTAGAAATATGAAATAGATTGAATAACCCAAGCAACTTTATAAGAGAATTCAAAGTTACATAAACTGGAAAAACATAAACAATGCAAACTAGAACTCCAAGAAATATCCAATGTGAAGATGACATAATTGCATTAAGAGCTTCCAAGATGAAATAATACAAGCTAGTAGTGAGTTTATAAAGAGTTAAGGAGATGATGGAGGTAAAAAATCAACCAATAGAAATTAACCACCACTAACCACCGATACTAAATAAAGTGATGAAAAAGTAAGTACTCAACACTTTAAGGGTGGAGACACCTCATCACTTTATATCCTAGTTATTAAATAATAAAATCACTTTATTATCCAAAACAAGCTTAATAAAAGTGTAGGTAAAACCTATAACTAAGGGAAAATAAATTAAACCACTAGAAAAATAAAAACCTATACCAATAATGGGTATCATTATCACCAATAGTAGGGATAAAAGGAGTGAATAATTCTAGGGAATACACATTAATAGGCATGAAATGGGAAAATAGGGTGGGGGTGTTAAGAGTTTCTAACTAAGGGGTTTCTTTTTAAATATGAATAATAATATTTATTTTTTTGGTATAGGGGCTATATATTCAGCTTGATAAACAACACATGGGTTAGTAGAAAAAATAATTTTCTAAGTTATCTTCCATGAAATAGTTAAGGTTTGAGGATATTCACTGGAGTGGCAGGAATTCATGGAACACAACATGGGGGATGGGGGCTTTTATTTGCTAATAAAGTGAAGGGAGTAAAAAATAATAATTAGGGTTTGGGTTTTCTTAGAAAGGTTTTATTAATAGTTTTAAGGGAAGCAAGGGAAATAGTACTAGATTTCCTTTGAATGGTAGTATCTCTCCTCTTAACCAAATTAGTAGGGGATGGAGTTAAAGACTCCACACTATTTATACTATTGGGCTAGTAGGGGTAGGTGAATTATATAGTGGAAATAATAGAATAAAAAATAGACTGATAAATGGGAATTTTAGCCTTGTTGAGAAGAGCTTCCACCACTAACTATTGTAGGGAGTTGAGAAAGAAATAAAGAAAAATAAAAATAATACCATGTCATAAATTATTTAAAAGAGGAAATTACAAGATAAAATACCACCATACCTACCCTCAAGGGTGAAGTATTTGATAAGATAAATGCTTAATTTGTCCCAAGGTTTAGGTAGATTGATCCTTCTATATCCATTTTGGAACCTCACTACTTTCTCTTTTCCCCTTAGAATAGATTATTCATCACAATTTTATCTTAAATATACTTGCTTACTTATTTGAATTTAATCCCCTTCATCCTTAGGTCAATATCTATGGAAATAAAGTCTTTTGTGATAGTAAATTTAACATTTTCAATTGTTACAACCCTTAAGATTATCCAAGTAGTAGTCAAATCCACCATTGATGAAAATCTACCATAATTTCTCATTGCTTTTAAAGATTTCACAATTTCACCCGATATGGGCTCCACTTGGACCCATTATCCTCCCATATATACTATTCATCAGGGGTCACAAAGGAAAATTGTAGTCCATATCCTTTTGCATAGGAGAGGAAGGCTCCAAATTCTAATTTGAGCCTAAAAGTTACTTGAGATAAATTATGGTAAAAATATGCACCACCAAATTTCAAATGAGACCTTTCCCTATGCGATAATGTACACTTCCTTTTGTACACCCTTTCAAGTTGAATGAACATAATTACACACATAAATTGATGTGTAATAATCTAGGTAGGCATGAGGGAAATTAATGGAGTCATCATAAACTATTTATTTTAAGGAAAATTCGAGTAGAGTTTCCAAACCATTCAACTATTAAGAGTTATTCTTAGATTAGTCAATCTATTAGTAGTGTTATTATGTTCTTAGATTGTATGCCTAATATTGACCCTTGAGAAACTTTGTATCAATTTTTTTGGTATCATTAATGTATGTACCAAATTTTCAATTCAAACAATACCATTTAGGAGATGCATGATGATTTTTGAGTCCCCTTTTGGTTTTTATTTTCCAAATAAATATCTAGAATACATAGATCTAAACATTAGAGGTAGGCTTTGGAAAAATAAATAGATTATGCAAGTATCACCTTCAAATATGGACCATATTTTGTTATAGGTCATTTGGTTGCAATTTGTCTTAAATATTATATTTCTACTCCTTAGTAAAGATAACCTACTTGATAGGTTGGGGTTGAATACTAGGTGATTGGTGTTGATGAGGATGTTTTATCAGAGGATTTTGAAAATAACTCCCACTTTAATTCTAAAAATTTCCTTATGAATATAATTCTAGTAGTGAATCTTCTAAATCTAGTGATTCTACTTTATGTAACATAACTCCTTAGAAAAATGATGTGTACTCCAATTGGTTAAGGTAACTTCTTAGATTCTTTAATGAATTATTCAATAGTCTTATATTTATTCTCCTATAGCTAATATATTGTGCTCTTCTCCAACAACCTTAGCTCATAGCATGCTTATGAAAAACACTCTAATTAATGGATTATAGTAGAAATAAACAAGAGGAAGGATCTCCTCCAACTAATAATACTAAATGTGTGTAATTATTTTATATTTAGAGGAGGTTTATATGGTTTAAAAGAAATAAGATGAATTTGGAGATAGATAAATTATATTTTAGATGGATCTCATGAGCTCATTGTTACAAGAATCTAGCATTTAATTCTCTATTTTTTGTGCCCCCTAGATGTTTGACCTTGATTTTTTAGCAAATAAAATCCTAAATAATAAAAAAAAAGTGTTTGTCCATGTAGTAAATAAATTAATTTTAGATTAATGTCTTAACACCTTTCTATAGATATATCTAAGATATCTAGATTAGTAAATAATTATTTTAAAATGAATCATGATAAATACCATACAATAAGAAATAACAATTCATATATTCACTTATGAATTATTGTCTAAACAAGGTTGCTTGCTATGAAGTTCCACCCAAATACTGGCAAGACAATTCTATTCTTTGATTTGCAAGAAAATGGTCTGATCAAACAAGATAAGTATTTAAGTGAACTAAATAAGCAAAGATGGGAAAAGACAAGTATTTAAGTGAGCTAAATAAGAAATTTGTCATTTAAGTTATCATTGTGCACTGGTAGTGACTATTATTTCATTGGTTAATATGCACTAGAATAATTTAAGTAAATTATAGTTATTAGGTTTGACATTGACTTCAAGTTCAATTTATACCTGGCACAACTATGACTAGGGTGAAGCCACAATAGTGGTTTACAATTTAAGTGAGGAAGTAAAACTCACCAAAAATGAATGCATGGAAAAAAACTTGATTTTGGGGGTTCGTACGAACCTATTGGTTCGACCGAACCCATTAGGGGTTCGCTAGAACCTGGGTTTGGGTGAACCCTTTTAATGCTTTCCCACCAAAAAAGACAACAAAACCCCTTATAAAAGGGGGGTTCGAATGAACCTTGGTTCAAGCGAACCCCTAGGGGTTCGCTTGAACCCCTAGTGGTTCATTCGAACCCCCTTATTCCTCATACCCCCTGAGACACAAAAAAACCCTAAATTTTGGCACTTTGCAGCTCAAGTTGAGAATGAAAATGGATGAATCTTCACAAACCCAACTAGAATTAGGTAGTCCTTGGAATGAGCTATCCGATGAATATAATTTTGATATGTTTTGGTTTTATTATGTATTTATTTTTTTAGTTTTATTAAACATAGGTCTTTCATCGAAAATGAAGGTCTCTGTTATGCACATGTGGAAAATAACAAATTATAAAAATAAAATAAAAAATATGAGTGCACTAGATATTGAAGTCCTTGATCCAACCAAAAAATAAAATAAAATTTTGATATATACAAAAAAACTTATCGTTATATAGTGGCTATGTGAATTGTAATTGGTTTGACTTCAAAGCTTGATTAAACAAAAATATTTAATAAAAAACTGTCTAACCAAGTGGAAGCACTAGATATCAGAGCTACGAATCTAAATTCAAAAGAATTAGAATTTTATCCTTCATGGAAAAAAAGTTATGCATTATACTGAGGCCTTTTTTTAAAAAATGCTTTTTTGAAAAAAATTAGTTTTTCGTGGGAGATGGAAAAGAAGTGCAATCTAATTCCAAAAATTTTGGAAAAAATATTTTTAGAATCTAGAGAAAAAATGTGACGAGACTCTAGTTTGCATCATCTTCAAATTCTTCACGGTTTAGCCGCTATAGGTGCCCAAATGTGAAGATTTAGTTAAAAATAATAATTTTAGTGTCCAGTTTGGCCAAAAATTGTAAACCACTATTGTGGGATCACCCACTAGTATACTTGAAATTGAGTTCATTATAATTAAAAGATAATGAGTAAATTATTTAGAAAAACTAGGAATTTGTTAAATTAATCGTCAACTTAATTTTTTTTTCATTAAAATATAAATTTGTTAAGTTGATTGTGGAATTACTTTAGAAATTTGTTAAGTTAATTCTAGAATTACATAAAAATTATTTCATTAAAATGTACTGCATAATATAAGCAATGATACATATATTATAAGGATCATGGTTTTAAAAGCTATCTTTTCTCCTTGTTTTTTGTGCCACAAAAATTAAATTCTACTATGAATTTTATAATTTTATTTCATTATAAACTTTTATGTGCTTCCATTTTTAATCTTAAAAGTTTAAGATTAAGAAATTGTACTTATATCAATAATATCTATCTACAAGGTGATAAAGCTCCCAAAGTTTCATTCTCTTTAACCTTGAATTTTCCATAAATTTTAATTATAGTTCAAATTTTAGAAGTAATTACATCCATGAAGTATTTTTCTTGGATATTTTTAATATTATTATCATCATTTTGTGGTTGATAATTTTATACATAAAAATAATAATATAAAATGTTAAGCTAATATAAAAAATAACTTGTGTAATTTGTATGAATTGAACTTGAAGCTAATGTCAACCCTAATAACTATAATCTTCATTGACTCAATAAAATTGTGATACATTAGTTATTCTCGTATATGTCTTGAATTGATCATAATTCATCTATAAACTACATGACACTTGTTATAAAATAACACTTGCACCTATATGAGGTTTAAGGAATACACCAAAAGGAAATTAAAAATAAAATTTAAATGTATTTTAATATCACATTTAATGAAGTACTATAGCAAATATAACAATAAAATATATAAAAATTAAATAAAGTATTACACTATAATTTCAACTATACAAGTCAGAGCTAATAAGCCCATGTTTGAATTCAATATCCTAATAAATGAAAATTGATGGTTGATATATATAGATTTAACTTTAAAAATATCTATCAATCTAAATTTAATGCTTGCAATATTAATACAATGCATCCAATTAACAATAAGGTGATAATGTTGAGCGGGATGGCGATGAGCGAGAGAGGGATTTTGAATTCATTGGGAATTTTTGAGGATGGTGATAGTAGAGAATATAAGGATGAGGATGATGCTCTTAGTCTGTGGGAGGTTTGGATGCTCCAACATATTGTGGTGGCTTCTGGGCAAGGTATTTTCTAGTTGTTTATTGGTTTTCTAGAAGAATATGCTTTTCTTGAGGTCTGGTCTAAGGATGCTCAGCTCCCAGTCTGGGTGTTTCTTCCTCTTGGTGGCCTATGGAGGATTTGTGACCTTTTTTGGATGCCTCTCAGGGGTTTTGTTGTGGGCTTCTTAGTTCCTCCAGCCCTAGTGGTGGAAGTTCTCCATTCTAGCTTCTTTGAGGTCTTGGCCTCTCTGGGACACGTACACTAGATTTACAAATAAGGGCTTGGCTCTGGAAAACCTTTTGTTTGAGCATGTCCTTGATGAAGAAGGATTGGTTGTGTGCATATATGTCTTTTTTGGGGATCTTTGCAGTCCTACAAGTTGTGTCATGGTGCATCTCCTCTTTGTGATCAATGGTCTTGTTGTCGCTAGTGATGGTGAGGCAGAATCAGGCATTGATTATGATTATGCATGGGTTCCTGGTAGTTTGCCACTCTTTTCTCAGCCGAGCTCAGATGATGTTGTTAAGTTTCATGGTGTTTTTTGCACGAAATTCCTACTGGCTAGTAGGGGGAGGCCCTTTCAGCCTCTCTGCTACTTGTCTTGTGTTTTCTTGGGCTTTGTAGGGCAGTGTGTGTCCTTGTTGTTCTATTTCATCCCTGTCTGTTGCTCGTGTTTGGGGGAATTTTTTGTTGCTTCTTCATGAGATGTGATTTCCGGTGTGTTTTCCTCCTCTACCTCTTATGCCTTCGTGGGTTTGTGGGCTAGTACTTTTGTTTCTACTAGTCCTTGGCTTATCTTCTGTCACTTGTGGGTAGTGACTTTCAGGATGCTTTTGTCCCTTGCTTCCCAGCACGGTCGGGTTTTTATTTTCCCTTGTTGGTGTTCTTGTGGGCCTTTGGGGTTGTTGTCCCTTTCATATGCCTATATTGCTTCCTTGCTTTGGGCGGGTGTTTTTGCTTCACCCCTCTTGATGCTCTGCAAAGCCTTTTTTATGTCCTTGTTATTAGTTGGTTTGGTCCTTCTTATGGACTCATGATCTCTAGTGGGTTTTAGGTCTTTAATACCTTGCTCTTCCTGGTTAGAGTTGGGGGATGGGTTCTTCACTATTTTGGATTTTCTCATCTTGGCTCTTGCAGGTTCCAAAGACTTTGTGGATAATTTGATTTTTTGTTACAAGGAAGTAGCTTTGTAAGTCTTTCTAGTGGTGGTGGGGGCTATGCCCTATTTTGAAAATGTCCATTTATTTTTCTAGAGTCATCAAGTATAGTTTTCTTGAGAATAATATCTCCAACAATGTGTATGATGGTTGCTCTACTTTTCTGCCTTGAGAGGATTGGGGTTTGTTTGAGGAGGAGGTTGTTTTGGCTCCTGTTGGAGCTAGTATCAAAGCTATTTTGTAAGGTTGGACCCATTTTGCATGGATGCCTAAGTTGTGGTCCTCTCTGATGATTTGGATGCTCCCCTTTTGCATCTTATTAATCCCATATTGTACCTGATGCTTGTGTTGCCATGGGATGAGGTGTTTTTTATTACTACCAGAGTGTTGAATTCCTACTAGGTTTTACAGTTGGGGTCTCCTATGGAGGTGGAGATTGCTCCTATTGAGGTGGAGCACTCTCCTATAGAGGTTGAGATGACTACTTTTGCTGCAGTGGGTTGTTCCCTTTCTTTCTGCTGGTTCCTTTTGAGGTGGAGCATGTTTGTACAGGAGATTGGTGGCTCTTGTAGTTTTGATCCTCACTTCACCCTCTCTTTTAGAGGGTAGCTCACTCTTGTTGAGGTTGGTGTTTTGGATGAACTGGTACTTTAAGCTTGTGTTGGCTCCTCAGTGCTTTTTTTTTCTCGTCAACTCCAAACTTGTGGTAGGGAGTGTGGTTGTGTTGGATTTGTGATTATTCAGGAGATATTATTTTAATGATGTTGCTATTTGGAAGTTGCTGCTTCATGGAGGCCTTGAAGTTCAAGTTGTCTTGGCCACTCGGGTGGTGGTTGTTGTTAAAGATTGTTGTTCTTACAACCTAATGGGTGGCTTGTAGGCCTGTTGTGCTCTTAATTCAAGCCTAGAGCTAGTATTCCATTTGAGGGGCTGGTGTTCTTCAAGTGTTGCTATTTGGGTGGTTCTTCTTTTGGGATATGCTTTCTCCTATAAATGTGGAAAGGCTAGTAGGTGGATGGAGGCTCTCTACCCCATTAGTGTTAATGTTGTTTCTAGTTTTGAAAAGGTTTTTGTAAGTAATAGGTTTGATGTGGGATGGTTCTTTGCTTGTTTGAGTTGGAAGAACATTTTTTCTTACCCACCCTTGGGGAAGTTGTGATTTTAGGCTTTGGTTTTGTCTGCTAGGTGGGTGGCCTATTGGCCTAGTTTATTGAGTGTAAGGTCTGTCCCAAAAATTGAAGATGGCTCTGCTTGGAGGGATTTTGTGCCCCAATTGGTGAAAATTAGGTGTTTTTTTGCTTTGGTAAAATGTGTGCTTTGAAACTTTTGGTGCTTAGGAGTATTGTCCTGGATTGCTATTTCTTGATAGATTTGTTATGGTTTCGTACCCATTGGACTATGGTTAATCTCATAAATGGTCTGCATACCATTTTGGGGATTAATATGGGTATTCTATTTTTGATTAAGTCAATAATGGTTTTGTGGGGAAAGTATGGTTTATTGGCCTATGTGCCTATTAGGCCTAGTGGTGGTTGGTGTTGTTTCCTAGTCTATTTCTCTATTAAGTTGTTCTAACTTTGTACCACAAGATCAGGGCCCTTCCCCTGCTTATCTAATCAAAAACTTTAAAGATATCTCAAGAAGAACATTAGAAGGAAAGTAACATAAAAAATATCTAAATATGAACATTAAATGAAAGTTAACTTCTAAAGTTAACTAAATTGAACTACAAAATGCATAGATGATCAACAAAAAACCATGAAAAATCTAAACCAATTCATTTTTTAGACATGAAAAAATATAGAAAAATAACCCTTTTGACATAATTCCATGCATAATAACATTTAGACAAAATGTTGCCATGATTCCTCAATATTTCCTTTATGTATAACTTGGAAGATAATATACCACCTAGAAATAACAGTGGATTGAAATTCCCTCTAAGTGTAATGGATATGTGCACGATCATCATGGAAAAAATAGGCCCTTAAGTGGCAAAAAATTCAAAAAAATTAGAGTTAGGCAACTTGCCATAAAAAATTGAATAAGTTATCTATATTATTTCAAAAATATGTAAGAATAGAATCTGTAGAAAATTGAACGTAGTTTCTAAACTACTAGGTTTATTTATTTATTTTTTAAATCTACTTGGTGAAAATTTGAAATTTCAATGTAGTAGTACTTAAATTTCAGGGAAAAAATAAGAAGTAGGTGTCTATCTGACCACCCTAACACAATAAAATGATAATATTTTTTTTATAATATTTTAGATATAAGTAGAGGACTCATGTACGGATGTGATGCATATTTTTTTGTAAATTTTTTTCCAAGTAAATAATTAATTATGAATTTTTTATTACAAATTTTTAAAAATATAAAAACTCATATGTATGGCCACATTAACTTGGTCAAAACTTGATTTTTTTTTTTTTAATCCTATAGTATGTGAAGCATAGAATGTGATGCATGTTTTGGATTCAAAAAATGTGATATCATCTAAAAGCTATAGATGTTTTTCAATCAGCCTATCAATCAGGACTTTAGTCATAATTCTAATAGAACTAAATAATAATTATTAATTAAATTCAAAGTAAAGCATAATTTATATTGGTGGAAATCTAAAAATCTCCTTTAAAAACCCTTTTTGTTTCATCAATTTTGGGTAAAAAAAGTTGTCAGCCACATTGTTGGGTGAAAATTATGTAATCAACTTTTTGATAGATTACACAACTAGGACTTCAACCACAACTATGTGAGATAGAAATCTCTCCTCTCAAAAAGAGGAGGCACCCTTCTTACTACTGATAGAAGCTATAGTAAAACAAATAAAGTAATTACACAATGTACACAATACTTATGAAGTGGGAGGGTGTGTCACATTCATCCTTCTCTCTTTTTTCAAAGAAGATGTTTACAATGCTTCATTGTTGGAAGTTCTCAATTCTCAATAATCTTAAACAATCAACAAGCAGTAATTCCAATACCTCTATCTTGTCAAAGCAAAGAGTAGAGGTACCAAAAGTGATTAACAATAAATAAGTAAAATAAAAGGGAAGCTCACAAAGGCACAAAGTTGTTCCGTAGCTTTTTAAATGGTGGATCTGTGAAGGATGTGTTGTTTGTTGCATTAGAAGCACAAAGTATTCTTAGATGCAGCAATTCCTTGAAAAACATGAACAATTACAAGAGAAAGTCTTGTAGATAATTTAACAAAAGTATCCAAATAGTATGAATAATTACAAACACAAAGTCTTGTAGATCATTCAAGAATAGTTAACCAAACACAAATATAAATTCAAATAAAATATCTAACACAAAGTTTACATGAATTACTTAGAGTCCTTTAGATTTCATAAACTAATCACCACCAATCTCAATCAAATCCAAGAGACAATTGTTCCAACACAAATTTTGGTATGCAACTTCTTTCTTTATTAATTCAGATTTAGATTCACAAAACATGAACACAAAGTTTCACAATTTGTTGCAAATTGAGCAACACTTCGTTGCAAAAAATAAAAGATGGACAATACAATAGAAATTCCTCATATATATAGAGGAGAGGGATGAGTAAATCTAGGAAATCAAAGGAGAAAAATTAGGAAAGTTAGGTGAGCTAATTAAGGAGAATCTCACCTAACTTTGACCAAAGTCAAAGTGTAATTTGTTTTCAAAAAATTACATCTTAGATTTGGTGTAATTACATTTCAAAAAATGACATTTAAGATGTCAAAAAATATTTACAAGATGCACAGGGGAAAGCACCAAAAAGTTGAACACTAGGAAATTAGGAATCTTCATGGTTCCTTGCTTGGGCGCGGAAGTCTTCATACTTCATGTTGGTTTCCTATGTGAACTTCTCATCCCGACCAATGGTGTAATCCATAATGGTGTGAATCCTCATGATCAATCTCATGGCAGATGAGTGAACCTTCTTGCACCTATCAAGATGCATTCTAAGGTTATCCAATGTAAGCCTTGTATCACAAATGACATCCAAAAAGGCTTCTGAAAAGTTTTTACTATCAATCAACTTCATGATGGATTCCTTGAAGATCTGGGATAGTTCTGTGGCTGGTAGGAAGATACAATTCTCCTCAACACGCTGTCCTGGTAACTCCTTGATTCCTCTTTCTAGAATCACATGATGCCCTTTGAAATCTTCATGTACTTGGTGGAGATATTTTGTAAGAGACTCGAACACATGAATACAGTGCTCACATGAATACAGTGCTTCAAATATTCTCTTACCTCTATGTATTTTACTTTGTTGGGAATCACCCCAGCTTCCACCAATTCACCAATTTACTGAGCTTTTCCTATTTCATTTGCAATCACCACAATAGGAATTTTTCCATCTCTTTGTGCTCTTGGGAAAGTACACTCTCCTCTTTTTCAAGCTCTATTTTGAGCTTGGCTATTAGAGTAGATTTTTCATCCATGATGTAATTATAATTTGAGAACTGTGTTCTATGATCTTTTTGATGAAATCATACAATGCCCTGCCTTTGGAGGTGAACTTCTCAGCTTTCTTGATAGTTGGGTCCTCAACACTTACCATTGCTAATAGTTGCATATTGCTTGTAGATCCTACAAGTATCCTCACAATAGTGGCATAATTCTTTGTCCTCTATTTGTACATATTACAAGCTTGCTCCATTTTATCCAGTCTTCTAGCCAAAATATCCAAAGTTACCTATGCATCTGCTTTTTCACTTTCATTTGTAACTTTTCCAAGCTAGACCCTTGTCACTGTGTAATCCTCCATGCTGACGTCTTCTTAATCATGAGGTGGTATGCCAATTTTTGCATACTTATGACCAGTTTTGTCAACATTCAGCCACAAGTACACCTTTTCCTTTTTCTTCCCTTTAGCTTTTGGAGGGACTATCTCTTGAAGGTCAAGCTCTTCTGGAGAAATCATCTTCTTCTTTCACTTCGACACTTGAGATATCAACCAAGGGGGAATAGAGGTGGTACGAGCTTCTAGATTAATTGTCAACTCTCTTATCATCGTCTCTTCTAAAGTAGCAACTTGTATTGTGACAATGGGCTCAGTGTCTGTCATAACTACTCCTATAGTTTACACATTGAGCTATTCATGGATTGATTCATTCATGAATAGATTAAAATTACTCTATGAAGTGATATCATATGATGGCGATGATAGGCTAGGAATAGATGATGAAGGGCTAGATAAAATGTCAACCATGCATATGCTTGTCATTGATGGAGTATCAAGTATGGTTGATGCTGTAGGGGTAGGTGAAACACACACTATGGGTATCACGGTGCTAGAAATAGGTAACGTAGGAATAGGTGGTGGAGTGTTCGGATTTAGAGGTGTATGAGGAACATTTGAAGTCATAGGTGATCATGTTGTAGGAAGTCCTTCAACTACATTCTCAAATGGAGACATAGTTCTTTCTTCATCATTCCTAGGTTCTTGTTGATCACCCTCTTGTTCTTCTAACTCTGGTTCACCTTCATAATCACCTTCAGACTCTTGTTCATCTTCAAAATATTCTTCATTAGAGTCCACTTCTACTGAAACTTCTTCTTCAGCGGATTGATCACAGGAATCTCCTTCTTCATCAGAATCTATCTCTTCAGAAATGACCCCTTTTCCTTTGGAGTGAGATGGTTCAAATTCTGTAGTTTCTCCTTTCAGGATGGACAATGTATCCTTCTTATCGACAATGAAATTGATCCTCAGGCCTCTTCGCAAAGAAGTGGGAAGAGCTACAGATTTGTCTTTCATGTAGAGTTCTTGATGTCGGTGAGCTTATGCTTTGATTGCTCTCCTTCTGAATCTATTATGAAAATTTTCATTTCAAAACCATGCTTTTGTAACCATTCTGCAATGTTAGACAAAATTGGCACCAATCTTTCCCTAATGCTAGCACTTTCCTTTTTGGACCATTGAATTGTAGGCAACGACCTCTTGGATATTTCTTGTTCATCATAAACAACATTCATGATATCTCTAGGATCTGTGAAATTCTCTGGTAGGTCAGTGACACCAAGATCTTAGATCTACTGTATGGTCAATTTGCAATAATCCATTTTACGAATGGCTTCCTCATCCTTGCAATCATCCCAGATGTGCTCAAAATGGTACTTGTGATGATGACTCTTTTGCAATTTCCTTTTGACATCTTAGCAATCAAAATCAAACCTATATCTGTAGGTCCTAATTTTCATGACTTGCATCTCAGTATAGACTGATTTGGATTTTTGCACAGTCTAGATAGTATACCTACTGATTGTCAGTGAGAACTTAACCCATGCTTGTGAATATTGCTCTATTATTTTTGCATTGAAATCAACTGTCTGCACATCTCCATGAGAACCCACTTGTCCAAGGGGTATCATGGCAACATGTAAGGGAAACTAGTGTAGTACCCTACTCTTAAATAAGTAAATGTTGGGAATTATAGAAATATGCATCCAACCTTACTTACCACCTTATAGGCTTCATCAGATACCCTCTTCCTCTCGAGATTCAAATCAAAATTGAAAAGTAGAGGCATGAAGAAAGCATCAGTAACCCTCTTGAAATGATGGAAGCTTTCCTTTAATTCCAGTTGATAGAAAAATTTATACACAAGTACTAACATTCAGTTCCCTTTTGTGGATAGACCCAAAAATTACCTCATCACAACTGCTGCATACACCAGATAAAAATTCATATAGAATTTTAATGTAGAAGGCACATTGATCAGCTGTTCATGTATTTCATCACTGATTTATTTGCCCCAATCAATGTGAAATTTGTCTTCTTATGATTATGATGTATTCATACATCCAATCATGAAAAGTGGATGATTTAGGAAAGCCCTTCATTGTGCTCAAGAATGTGATCATATCTTTGACATCTTCTTTGAAATCACTTCGCAGGAGTCCCTTTGGCCATCTGGAAACAATTTTCCTAGGCTTTTTCAACCATTGGCTATTTATCAGGTTTTTAGCCTTGTCGGGATCAACGTCATAGAATTCTTGTGCTTTTTGTATCGAGATGTCAGTGTACTTCTCGATCTATGGAACTTTGAACACAATATCAAAGAAGTTAGGGCCGAGTCTTAAAATCTCATGCCCAAAAGAATCAATCACACTTCTTCTTTCCCTAATGTAGTGGGATACAACTTGAAGGAAAAATTATGTATTGTGTGTAGTAGTAGGGAACATAGATACCAAATGCAGGTTACTATGTATGATTACTCCCATAGAATCATCAAGAGGCTTCTTCTCAATTTTCTTTACAAAATCAACTAGGTCTTGATGACATACCTCTATGTCTTTTATCTCTTCCACCTTGGAGACCACTATAGTCAAGGGATAGACACCTTGATACTTATACTTCATTTTGTATTTAGCTTTTGAAGATGACAGAGGTTTTCTGGCAGTCATCTGAGAGCAACTGAATCTACGATCAACAACTTTGAGGATCTTGAAAAGAGATTGCAAGATGCAGAGTCAAAACAAACATTAGTAAAAAAATAGCATTGGGATGTGTGAAGTGAGCAATGATGATGAGAAAACATGGAGCAAGTGGAAAGGCATGCAAAACAATGCATAAAGTGGAAGGAACGAGGTTTGGGATGAAATTGGAAAGGTTTGAAGTGTTTCGGAGCAAAACTAGGAAAAGTGTAAGGGCATTGAAAATCAATGCCCTTGCACTTTGCAAAATGGACTTGGTGTAGAGGTGTTGAAAAAGAGCGCTCCTAAAATTTGTAGTGTTAGATAAAATTTCATTATGTTAGGGCATTAAAATTCAACGCCCTGACATTTCCTTCTCAAAGGCTCAAAATGTAAGTGTAATAGAACTAAAATTAAGCACTTCAACATTGTGAAGAATCAAGTTTGTGCAAGGAAGGATAAAAAGTGTGCCATTGTTTGAGAACTTCATCACTTAAAAGATTTCAAAATGTAGAATGTGTTTTGGTATTTTGTGTAAACACCCTCAAATATGGTGCCATAACTTAGGAGTGAAACTCAGTAATAAAAAATGAGTTTCTCATATGAAGAATCCATGCACATCAAATTCTCCAAGGAATGAGAAAGAGTAAGAGATAGAAGGGAGAAACATACAAACCAAAATCCCTTGGTGATCACAAAGAAGAATTCGACCAAAAGAAGAAAGCAATGAGGAAAGACACAAACTGATGATGAAGGGAAGATAAATAAACACGTATCCAAAGAGAAGGAGGGATTAATACAAACAATGTAGGTTCACGTTTTGAAGAGCATGAAACATTTTGAAAATCATGAAACCTGCATGCTTGGAAGAACATGAGAGATTACAAGAAAAACACGTTTTGATTTAAAGAAATCAAGAGCATGACTTGGAAAAATGCATTAAGAAAACTTAGCAAAACAAAATGCAGATATAAAGAGAAGTTAAGAAAAGAGAAATGAATAACAACATACCTGAAATAAGAACTCAAAACCCTAGCACGACCAAGGAGAAGATCCTCAAGAAAACACGTTTTTGGATGAAGTAGATGTGTGCCGAACAAAGAGGAAAGAAGTTGAGGACCAAAAATTATTAAAGAGAAACATAAAATCACTTTTAAGTGATTGAGAAGTGCCAAAAACCTAACTCAAGTCACCCATTTAATTAAAGCATAAAAAGTGGCACGATAAGCGAAAAAATGTAAAAGACTCAAAAAAGCACGCCTAAGCCAAAAAATTGGCTAAGTCTGGCAAAGACGTGTAAAGGTGCTAAAATTCAACACTTTTACACTTTTTTGAGATCACTTTTATGTAGGGGCATTGATTTTTGGCACCCCTGCACTTTTCAAGACTTAGTCAAATTTTTCAATGTGAGCAGGAGCACTGTTTTTGGGTGCAACTGCACATTTTACAATTTCACTAAGTATTAATAGTGAGACTTCACAAAGGTACTTGTTTCGAAGGTCTTCGTGAGGTGAACATAGGGGGATGCTCAAACTAACTGTTTGAGGCTTTGGAACATATTTCGAGGTGGCTTGAAACTCACCTCATTTTGTGTGCTTAAACTTCACGAACCTTGGAAACAAACAAGTTTCATAGGGGGTTATCCGTGGAACGAGTGCTGCTAGATTCTGTGATAACACAAATACCCTACACATACCCTACACATACCCATCATATCACCACTTTTTGGCCCATCATGATCCTGCACATACCCTAATGTTATATCTTCTAAAGCTTTTGAAGTTTTCACACTTTATCAAACTCATATGGGGTGCTCTAAAGTGTTTAGACCATAAATTTAAATTTCTAAGTAGTGGAATGTAGGAACCATAAAATAAATAATACTTCTTTATAAATAAAGAGAAACACTCCAAGTGGAATATTTAAAATAGATACAATTTTTCTTATGACTCAAAACACTACATCACTAGTACATGTAAATTGTACATACAATAATGCTTTGAATAACCCAAGTACTTTCATTGAAAAAGTTGATTTAGTACAATGCCTAGCCTTAATCAAAAAATTATAAAGTTCTCCACACTACAAATTATATTTTCTTAGCTTGCATACCAACCAGATTTGAATTAAAAAAAATCCTTTTTAAACCAAATTACATCTTTATGTGGAAGTAATAGCATCAAAATGATTCAATATTACATAACCGTCCTCTCCACCACTTGCAAAACTGCAACATTTTTCTAAAATATATCTACTTTTAATCTGTTACTGTAAATAACCATATTTTAAAAATAACTTTTAGAAAGAAAACTATGTATAAAGTAAAATAAGAAAATAGTTGTAGCAACAAACAATGAGCTAAGTTCTGCAAGGAAATATTATGTTTACCTTCTAATTTAAGTATTATATATTACATTAAAATCATAAACAAAAAACACTAGAGGTATTTCAATTTATTAAAACAAAAAAATAATAGAATATACCCTTCAAGCATAGCGCATGTGCCAGATATTAGATTTAGATTAGAGTATTAGAGATTTGGAAGGGCATGTGCAGGATCATGGTATGCCAAAAAGTGGCAATGGAGGAAAAAATACGTGTTTCTACGACTCAAAAACGCGAAAATGGTGAGTTGACTTTTTGGAGCTGGGGTGACTACCGAGGCAGAGGGAAAACTTAGTTTTAGGAATCGGATATCCGATTTGGATCGGATATCCGATTTGGATCGGATATCCGATTTTGTTCAGTGTAAAACAAATCTCATTCCGACCCAAGCAAAAGGCTAAATCTCATTCTGACACAAGCAAAAGGAATCGGATATCCGATCCAAATCGGATATCCGATTCAAATCGGATATCCGATTTTGGTCAACTGTATATATAAAAAAAAGCCGCGACCAAAACTCATTCATTTTTATTTTCGGCTCATCGGCGGGGGGCGCATAGTGGAGAGCGAAATCCGATATCCGATTTGGAATCCACCTCTATCAGGTAAAATTTTTAATTTTTAATCAAATTTTCAATTAGATTTGTTTATTTTTAATTGATTTTTTTCAAAATATTGTTTTTTGGTAGAAAAAACTAGGGTTTTTTGGTAGATTTGCAAAAAAACATAAAAAATTGAAGAAAAATAGTAAGAAACTACTTTTTTTTAAAATGTAATGGCATTTCCATAGCATACAAACATTGAGAGCAAATAAAATACAGAGTTCAATCCATGAATTATAGAAAATAGATTTTTGTTGGTTATATTCATATCGCTGATTACATTGCACAAAACATACTACAACTGCATAAATATCAAATGGTGACAGTTGTCGATGCTACCACATTTTTCATACATGTCTACCAAAGCATTTTATCAAACAGCTCACTACCTTGCTGCTATAGCTAAAACCCTAAAACAGACACCTTATGAACAAGTTATGGATGCTTGGAAAAGATCTATCAAAGCATAATGCAGTGTTAATAGTATAGATATGTTGAACTGCTTCAAAAATGCCTCAAAGAAATGTAGTCTCATGGTGATGGAATGCCATGACAATCCATAGCAAT